>JAOTRC010000022.1:41133622-41144951 GCA_027497675.1 Cyprinella lutrensis
CACAATGAACTTTTTCTGCCTAAATAAAGTAATGATTACTGTATTTATAACTAGCATATCTCTAGTTACAGTCCCTGAATTGTAAAATGTAAGTTAGACTTGCGAGAAGTGAACATTTAGACATAGAGAAAAAGTATCAAACGTATCTTGTGCAGAACAGTTAGCTTTTCTTTTACACGTGTGTGAAATCCAACAATATTTAATAAAAAAAAAGAATATCAGCCTATATATCGCAATATCGGATTTTAAAACCCAAAAATATTTGTATCGGTATCGGCCTTCAAAATCCTTTACCGGTCGGGCTCTAATGGGAATCAATCCTCAGATGACATGTTCATAATTTATAGCAAAAAAAATTCTTAATAGCATTAATTCGATCTGAAAATATTCAATTAAGAAGTTATTACTCCAACCAACCATGGTTGAACAACAAATTTGCGACAATAGAGCATTGGAGGCTGCTGCAATAATGTAAATTATGAGAAAAAATACGGTGTTTTGAACATTCAAGTATGTAAACCTATTCTAGTAAAGACCAAAATCAAAATCAAGACTTCGAAAAAGCCTGATTAGTGGCATTTGCTAAGGTAGCCTAACCCTAAGCAATAAACATAGACATAGGCTATCCTTTATGCTAGAGATGAATTATTTCTCAAATCACGTGGCTTGTTAAGAAGAGGTGTGTTATAATTTTGTTCTGCATAGGTTTGTTTGGAAGTCGTACAGGTTATCCAATTACCTGATCTTTTAGATCAACATGAAAATTGCAAAAATGCAAAACAATTACTCTCTGATTGTAAGACTGACTAATTACAGCATTCTTAACCGCTATCCTCATTTGTGTCATGCTTCCAGCGTCTCTGACGTAAATATGTAAAACCTTCTTGAAATACCTGTTTGATCCATTGCAACAGTGCTTTTTTTCCAGATCAAGACAATGACTGAGTCTCTAAAACCTTATGATATGTTCACATACACCCATTGTGACACCGTACCTCTTGATTAAAGGATTGAATTAGTTCTTATTTTAAATTATTTAATAGCCTATATGATTTACCCTGTTGCATTGCATAGTTGTGTAGCCAAGAATGCATGAAATGCATGAACAACCATGCAGTTTAAGAGCATTGCTTACTGGAAAGCAATGGAGCTCGTTCATTGGCTGCAGGCTAAAGAGTATTTTTTGTATATAGTGATGATTTCATACATTTCAGTGCATGCCATGCAGCATCTGCAAGCGGCCTAAATACAGTATATGCATGTCACATTATGTAAATAAGCGGGTCCCAGACATTCCAATTACCAGTGTAAAACCTTCTTCAAGTGTCTGTGATTTCACGTTGTTTATTCTGTGTTTCAGTCGGCGCATCTCAAACACGAAACGTGATGTGTTGATGATTACAATCCAGAGAAGACAGTCTCACAAAGCTATCATTAGCCTGTTCCTTCTTCTGCGAGTTGCATTTTTGCATAGGAGGATGGAAAAGCCTGCCTCAGTTTTTCCAAAATAATGCATCAGGTTTTGACAAGTGAAGCCCCGTTGAGGAATTCAGAGATGTTTTCTGTTGTCCATTAGACGGCTGTTGGAGAAGTCGTGGGATTGTGAGGTCAAATGTCTGATCAGAGCTCTCCACGTTTGTCTCTGATCAGTTTCTAAGGCAGAGTTTGTTGGGCTTTGAAGCACATCACAGATTCACAGCACAGCGATCTGTCTTTGTGCAGAAAAAGTCCTTTTTTGAAGGTTTGCTGGCTGCAGTTTTCCTTTAGATGTACCCATCATGCACCAGGAACTACAAAGACTGTTTTTACTGGCCATTTAATCACTTGTGACCTCAATTAAACAGTATGAAGTTAGCCTACATTACAATATTTGATCATGGTCTGGTTTGTCATTAAGTCTGTGAAATTAAGTCCATTTAGTCGGATTATAAAACGAGACTTCAAGAGATTTCCATGATGCACGCGCGAGAACTGAAGTAGTTGAAGGAGATCGCAATACTCGCACATGTCGTGGAAATCTCTTGAAGACTCGTTTCAGGCCTACAGGGAAGAAAAGGAATAGTCGAATAAAGTCATTATTTTTGTTTGTTTTTTTGCACAAAAAGTAATCTTGTCGCTTGATAAGCTTATTGTTGATATAGACTTTCTGGGCCGTCAAGTTTCATTCCCTTAGGCAGCCTATGAGAGCCTACAGCTAAAGCCTAAATCTGACTGTATTTTGAGGCATAATTCTTCACACACACTGTCATTAGTGTAGATCTCGATCCTGGAGTAACTTTCACCTTTCCCTGCTTTTTGAGAAAACCCCACATTAAACGAGCAGCGTCAAAGTGGGCTTGATTAGGTGTGATTTTACATGAAATGGCAGAGGCGGTTCGGCACATAGACACTGATTAAATGATTTTACATTTTGCAAACTTTTGAAGGCTTATTTTGCTCTGAAGTTGCACCTTGCCGAGATAAACCACTGGATTAGAAACGCAGACGCAGGCGTCTAAATGAGTGTCGAGGTGATGGACGTTATGTCACCTGAAGTGACGCATGTAATGCCTTAGAAAAGATTTTCATGCAGTTTAACAGTCTGAGTGAATAGGGAATGGAGAGAGTCGTTATATAAGAACTCCAGGCAAACAGGTTCAAAGTGAATTCAAGACTGTTCCTCGTCTGATTAGTTTGTGAGAGTGTTTGGAAAGTAAGCTACTGTCTGAGTTTTGCAGCTTCCCACAGGGAGGAAAAATCTTTTTAATACCTCTGTTGTTTCTTCTACACAAAAATGAGATTAAAGGGAGTCAATCGTCCAAAAAAATGACAATTCTTTCATCATTTACTCACCCTCATGCTGTTATTCCTATCTGACTTTTTCTTCTTCGGTGAAACACAAAAGTTTAGCAGAACGTCTGAGCTGTCAAAGTACAAAATGCGTCATAAATGTTTTAAAAGGCACGAGGGTGCATAAAATTATTGTACATTTTTCAACTTTGGACACTCTCTTTCTCAGATGTTTCCAAAGTTCCTTTTTTTAATAAATATATCTTCACTCGGGGGCCTTATCTGCAACGCTACCATTGTACTGGCAGTATTGCAATGACTTTAACAGTTTTTTATTTTGGCTTACTCTATTTTATTTATAAGGCAGGACTAATTCTGCCATTTTGCACATTGAGTTGCCCAATTTTTGCTTTGAACACCGTTGAGCGAATCGTACACACCTCTGATTGGCCATTGTGGAAATGTCTGTGATTAGCAACAATGATCAACGCACGAGAGCACACTGAAGTGGGCGTGTATTTGGCCGTGTGTCCACCAAAGCGTGGAGAAAAATGTTCATTGAAAAACATTGAAAAATGTTCAACTTTGGATAAAACCCAGCGCTCATCACTGTCAGTTCTTACCCAGCCGTCCAATCACAGTGAAAGAGAGGCGGGACTAAACCACACTGACCAACTGTCACAATAGACGAATCCGGCGAAACTACCAGAAGTAAGCGGGCGCCATTACTGAGCTGTTGCATTGCGCCATTGTCTCCTATTGTTTTATTTGCAACTTGCGTCCACTGGAATAAATGTAACGGATCTAGTCTCTCTCTTTCACTCTGCGTTGTGGTTTACTCAAAAATTCCCGAAATCCGCTACAGATCATCTGACTGATGGGATCAATCTCCGGTCGATGTCTATCCCTCCCCCAATGAATGCACGAACACAGATGCTGACTGGTGTTTACTGTTTACTGTTAAATGAAATAAAACACATTTTAGTAGTGTTTCACTGCAGGAATACTGACCCACAGCTTACAATCCACATCGCAACTGCTGTGTTGCGTCATCTTAACAGAATTAACCAACATCACATTAATCATTAACACATTTGGCATGAAATATGACTGTCATAATAATAAACAAAAATATACAAAAAGACATACCTGTTAAATGAAATAAAACACATTTTAGTAGTGTTTCACTGCAGGAATACTGACCTAAATAAAATATAAAGAAACATTAACCTCGTGGCCTTGTTAACGACAGCGCGGCACAACGGGAGTTCACAAAAAGCCATATAACTCTCAAAAGGTATGTTAATACTCGCATTCAATGGTCGAAATGCAAGCCAAACCAAATCACAAGAATAAAACACCTGAAAACTCGACTTATTTTGAATTATAATCAAATTAATATTACTGAATTGAGACGGAGAATAAGTATACCCACCCACAGCTTACAATCCACATCGCAACTGCTGTGTTGCGTCATCTCCCGTCTTACCGAACATTTTATTTCCTGCAGTCCCCAAAACAAACCGCATGAGGGCACTACTACCACATTAAATTAGAAACCGCTGTTGAATTCAGGAGGATTCACAATAAAACTAAATACAATTCTAACTCTGTTACATTCACCCCCACTGAATTCTGCTGAATTAAGGCAGCGGTTATTACTCCAAACAAAATAACAAAAAAAAACCCAAACAAACAAACAAAAACAACAACAACAAAACAAAATAAAACACGTTCAGTACATTTGCATACCAGTACATTCATAGAGACACCTACAACAGGTAAGCCAAACCAAAGGTTATCTCAAAAGATGAAGTGGAAAGAGAGGAGCGCCAATCTCTCAGACCAACATCTGGCAGTAAGATGCTCACATACATCTCACAACACTCTATACCAGAGCATATAGTAAGCAAATATCACTTAATCCAAGACATCTCATGAAAAGAAAATACATTAAATAAAACAAAATGAATTCGTACATTCTCATTTGCACATTTTATATCCTATTTAAACAACCCAGAACTAAAACAAAATAAATAGCCATTCAAACGGTCTGAATTCTGCAATTAGGCATGGACACAACTTCTTGTCTAGACATAGTGTACAACAGTCTATTCACTGGCTTGAGGAAACGTCCAAAACGAGACCTGGCCACAATAAGGGTCCCAGTGTCAGAACGTGACACATCTTCAGCATCAACTTTGGAAACATCTGCTGAAGGATTTGAAATCACAGAATGTACAAGATTCACAGATTCAACCTCTGAATCCAAACACCCAGACACACTTGAAAAATTAGACAGTTCATTTTGTGCACTCACTGACACATTGCTTAAAGACACAACTGATCCCAGCTGTGAACATTTATCAGGCAACCCAGAAACCCAGTCAGACGTTCTGGCACAACTGTCAATCGTAGAAGATGAGACATTAGCATCAAGAGACAGACCATCATCAGGTTTAACAGACTCCAAATCCTCGTGCGTCTTTGCCAACCCACCATCTCTGACACTCTGCCCCGAGTACAAACTGTCAACACCCTTTCTTGTCACAGACTTTGAAACATTGTCTTCATCACATGAATCAGCCACAGACGAAGATGAAACTGTGTCGGACACTGCACACTCCGTTTTGTCTAATGGCAAAAAGTTCACGGGTAGCAAAAGATTGCGATGCACAACCTTTTCCTGACCAGTGCTTGTATCTCTTATCTTGAAAATGTGAGTGTCTACATTTCTATCCACCACGACAAAGACGGCGGACATCCATCTGTCAGCTAGTTTTCGCTTGCCTCTCGCAGCCTTGTTCGCTAGAAGAACACGATCACCAACATCAATTCCCTGACCTTTGACTCTCCTGTTGTAGAGCACTGCATGTCTACTCTGTTCCTTTGAAGCATGCGCTTGAGCTAATGACAAAGCCTCCTCCAAATCTTTCAAAAGAGAAGCCACATACTTGTCATAGCAAGTCACAGTGTGATCCTCCAATACAGAGCGGAAGATTATGTCAACAGGAAGGCGAGGAACTCTACCGAACATGAGATAAAATGGAGCATAGCCCGTTGTCTCATGAACAGTACAGTTGTACAAGAAAGTCAAAGATTGAAGTTGTCTTGGCCAATTACGCTTTGCATCAGGAGCCAATGCACGAATCATGCTCCCCAGGGTTCTATTAAATCGCTCCACACTACCATTCCCCATAGGATGGTAGGGAGTTGTATGCGATTTCTGTACCCCTGACACCCGAAGAAGCTCACCAATCAACTGGCCCTCAAAACTTGCCCCCTGATCACTGTGTATGCGTTCAGGAAACCCAAACACACAAAAGTATTTGTCCCACAAGACACGTGCCACTTGTCTAGCAGACTGATCTTTGCATTGAAACGCTTGCGCCAACCTGGTAAAGTGATCGGTGATCACTAAGACATCAACTGACTTGTTGTTTTGATCCTCAGCAGACCAAAAATCAATGCATACCAACTGCAATGGTCTATTGGTCACAATATTCTCTAGGGGCGCTCGACCCTCAGGCTCAGTGGTTTTACTGACAACACACCTCTGACAGCATCGTACATACTCCCTAACATCTCTGTCAATGCTCAACCAAAAGAAACGGCGTCTCGCCAGTCCCAAACTTCTGGACTGCCCCTGATGACCCGCATGATCGTGAATTCCCCTCAACACCTCCAACTGAAGTGCTTCAGGAACAACATACTGAAAACGCTTACCCTTAGACAAACGATCACGAGAGATCCTGTAGAGAATCCCATTTCTCAAAACAAATTTCTCCCAATGCTTAATGTATCTAAGGACCCAGAACGATTCCTTTGCTCTTTCACGCCTGCTTGGTCTGCGATGTCTTTCCACATAATGAATAACCCTTGACAGGACACTATCAGAGAGCTGCTTTTCACGCAGGTCACGTTCAGAATATGTAGGCTGCATCTCCAAGTCAGGAACCATCTGAGGAAGATGATCCAAAACAGACAAAGCACGAAGTCTTGCACCGTCTTCCCATGCCATTTGTGAGTCAAACACGGCCATTACATCCTCCTTATCCAAGGAAGTTTGTGCAACATTCACCGAATTACTGTGCAAAGGACCGCTGCTAGAAATACTCTGCTTTCCTTCAGACCCACAAGACCACCGAAAAGCATCCTGAACTGAGCTGGCAGAAACCTCCTGTACTTCAGACAAAAGTTTGTCATATTTCTCACATAACAGTCTAGAGCCAATGCTAGTGTTCACGAATGGAACCCTACTCAACGCGTCAGCCACAACATTCTGCGCACCCGGTACATACTTGATGTCAAAATTGTACGCCGCAAGTTTGGCCACCCACCTCTGCTCACAACAATCAAGCTTAGGTTTGGACAAAATGTGGGTGAGCGGATTGTTATCAGTCCACACCGTAAATACGTGACCTTTCAGCCAGTGGCTGAACTTTTCGCAAACTGCCCATTTCAACGCTAAAAACTCTAAGCGATGTGCCGGGTAATTACGCTGAGATGGAGAAAGCGACTTACTGGCAAATGCTATAGGTCTAGCTCTAGTGTCTCCTGCCTGAACTTGAGACAGCACAGCCCCAATGCCGTCTAAAGAAGCATCTGTCGAAAGGACAAAAGGGCGGCTAAAATCCGGATGAGCTAAAACAACTGCTTCTAGCATGGCTGTCTTAAGATTCTCAAATGCCAGCTGCGCCTCAGGTGTCCAATCAGTTACAGTCAATTTCCTTAACACACAGTTCCTTTTATTTGCGCAACTCCTTTTGACTCTTTTTTTCTGACCTTTCAATAGATCAAAAAGGGGTTTGGCCACGGTTGAGTAGTTGGGTACAAAATGCTGATAATAGTTAACCATCCCAAGAAAGGATCTTATGCGCTTCTGGGATGGCGTAACTCCATCAGCCTCCATCAGATCCAAGTTAGTCATTTTGGATATACTCTCTACCTTACTTGGATCTGTTGATACACCAAACTCATCAATCACATGTCCAAGAAATTGCACAGATTTCCTAAGGAAATGACATTTCTTGGGGGCAAGTTTCAGATTGTGCGTTCTCAACCGACCGAATACCATCTCAAGACGTCTCAATGCTGTCGTTTCGTCGGGTCCAAAAACAATCAAGTCATCTAAATAGCACAACAAACTTAGGAAGTTTTGGTCCCCAAAAATACTTGTCATCATGCGCATAAAACTCCCCGGACTGTTACAAAGCCCTTGAGGAAGCCGATTGTACTCATATAGGCCCATAGGCGTTGTAAAAGCTGAGTACTTTCGGTCATCCTCATGTAAAGGCATATTGTAAAAGCCCGAGGTCAAGTCCATCGTGCTGAATAGTGAATTTCCACCTAACGCAGCCAAACAATCGGCCTGGTGGGGCAACGGATGAGCGTCTTTGAACGTTCTTTTGTTTAACCACCGGAAATCCGTACATACGCGCAAATCACCATTCTTTTTCCAAACAAGGACTAAAGGGGACGCAAACTCGCTAGTCGATTTGCGAATAATCTCCTTTTCCTCCATTTCATTCAAAACACGACGCAACACTTGATACTGACTGGGCGCCACACGTCGGTACGGAAGTCGGAACGGTTTTGTGTCTGAAAGATGTATCCTATGGACAAATTCATTAGCATGACCGCAATCCAAATGATGACGTGAAAAGACATCATTGTACTGCATGATTGTATCTGCCAATTTCTGTCTACAACTTTCAGACACATCACAAGAATCCAAATCGAGCCCTTCTAGACCAACTGACCTTAGTTTCTCAGCAACAGACCTCAGATCAATGGAGTTACTACCCTCTGGTTTAGTCTGTTGCGTCTGAGAAAGCAGGTTCCCATCATCCATGTCTTCGAGAGCAATACCTGGAAACAAATCGGCTATCTTGGCATTACGTCTTAGCATGACAGGTTTTTCCCAAGTATTGATCAACTTCAATGGAACCCACCTGTCCCCCCATAGGTGTGTGACAAGCCTGGCCACAAGAACACCTCTAGGTGCCGACCGCGAACTTGTAGGCTCAGTCAGCACAGCACTACCTGGAGACACCTTTGTGTGTTTAGGCAACCTACCCCACACAAGATACTCGCGACCAGGCTCCAGACAGACTGCAGAATTACATCTCACAGTGCCAATTTTGTCAGGCACCCCATCACCCCTCCAGCGATTCAAGCCTGCAAGCATAGACAGGAAAGCCTCAGACATAGGATCATTACACACATTAGGAGTCGAAACTGTCTTCCAAAACAAATCGCATTGCTTGGAACATCGTATAATGTGTTTGATAACATTCGTACCAACAATGAATTCATCGTGCTGCCCACTGACAATCAATGTAGGTACCAACATTTTGCATCCATAAACCTCCAGCTCAAGTGTGACAGTACATTTTGGTTTTACCCGGCTGCCTCCGCAGCCAATAAGTGTAACATCTGGGCTGCCTCTACATTGATCGCTGATTATTCCTGCATCTAACAATTTCTGCTCTGCACTCTCACTCATGGTACATGCCATGGATCCGCTGTCAAGCATTCCATCCATGACCACTTTACCAGCCACCATGACGGGAGTGTAGAACAGACTGTCATTTCTGCAGACGACATTCGTGTTCTGAAACACCACATTCTCACCACAACAAGATTGTTTAGCAGACATGAAAATTTTTTCAGCACTCGCAATATTGACATCATTTTGGGAGTTACTATCCACACCTGTACAGCCTCCCTCGATATACAGGCCGGTTAGTTTCCCGACGGAGGCTGTGGACAGGCTGAATGAGCATGCCCCGGAGAAAAACAACCAAAACACAACCTGTCTTTAAGGCAGTGAGCTTTAGTGGAATGTGCACTGCTACCACAAACTCCACAGCCACTCGCTCTGCCTCTGTATCTGAAATTCACATTCTTCTCAGGCTTGACATTGTTACCTTGCTGTAATCTTTCCATCACCTGCTCCAACATACCCATCATACGGTTCAGGACATTTTCATCTGATTTTCCCATGTCCTGTGACTTGGGAACAGTCTGATCAGAACAGCAAGCATTGCGCAAAGGGTCGTTTATGCCACCGGCCGCAGGAGCGGGACTCACATAGTTTGCGAAGTTAGCACCTGTTTCCTGAAAGTGAGACATCGGCAAACGCTTATCAATATGTGCAACATCATCAGTTCTCAAACCGAGGGAGCTGGCAGAACCCAGAGAGGAGCGACGCTCTCTTTGATACTCATCCAATCTCCCCTGGACTTCTTTTGCAGTCCATTCACTGATCGGCTTGTGCTTAAAGAGACCAGACAGAACAGGATCAGGGCAATACTTTACAAACATGTGAGCCACCTCTTCACTGATATTATCCATGGCCCGCCCTTGTCTACGCAGACCTTCATCAGCTAGATCTGCTGCTTTATTGAGCCTGATCCAGTAATCTACTGCTGTCTCATTGGGCTTAGGTAGAGTCGAGTAAAAGTCGGCCAATGGAAGGCATGATGGTGCAACACTGAAATACTTCAGAAGAATAGAGTAGATTATGTCAGGGTCATTCTTGACATCAAGACACGGGTCACTTCTTAGACTAATTCTCACAATATCCCCTGCCTTGCCCATCAATCGTGACATTATCTCATCTGCTTGATTTTCAACAGCACACTTCTGTTTTGACAGAAGAGTCCTGGTCATCTCAATCCATTCATGTACCGGAAATTTATCACTACTGTCACCTCTGAAAATTACAGGTTCTCTGTCGGTAGTGACATGTACGGTCAATTGAGAAACATCTTGTTTGGTTAAACTGTCAGAATTTACCCCTCCACTGACATGAGACTCACGGCTAGTAGTCATTGTTCCACTTTCAATTATTTTGGCAGCGACAGCATCACTAATTTGGTCACCCAGCCGCCCAAACATGTCGGTTAAACAATCCAACATCTGATTATCGCAATTAACACTACGTGGGGTAGACGTGTTTCCAACATGGTTCTTAACAGGTGGGTCTCGAAAAAGCAAACCACGTCCAGTACCCTGTGCATTATCGAACGTCATGCACAAAGGACTTTCTCTGCTGACATTAGGCGTAGGTTCGCCAGCACAAAGACTGCTGGTCATGACACCCCTTCCACGTGGGATAAAAGGGCTCTCAGGACTGCTAACATTAAATCGTTGAACAAATTTTTCACCCATTAATGAAAGTTATGAAACAATATGAATTCAAAAGTTGCTCAGCAGTCCATAACTCGATATCTGTAACAGTCCGAAAGCAGCAGTGACATATCAGTTGAAGATGTCCTCATTCAAAAGTCTGTATGCAAAAATAAACAAAAACATTCAAAGTCTTCATCCAAAAAGAAAAAAAAAATGTTGAAAAAGACTTTGCATTCAAAAAGATTTCCTCCAAAAAGACTGCATTCAAAAAGTACTCCAAGTAAACAGCAACCTCACGGCGATCTTCTTCAAGATGATCAGGTGATCCAAAAGGTCACGGCACCAATGTAACGGATCTAGTCTCTCTCTTTCACTCTGCGTTGTGGTTTACTCAAAAATTCCCGAAATCCGCTACAGATCA
>JAOTRC010000022.1:41358120-41368238 GCA_027497675.1 Cyprinella lutrensis
AAGTATAAATGCTCACGACGGCGTCGCCTACGTGCGAAGCCAACGCCGTACACTACGGCGTACCCTCGACGCAGAAGTATGAATTGGCCTTTAGTGTTTGGGCAGATATTGTGTTTCGCGGGAGATAGTATGCCATACGGAATCGTTGCCACTGAACCTGCATTAACGAAGACAGTGGGGCTCGACAGCCTTAAGGCCATTGCACACCGAGTCTGAAATTCGCATCTGAAAATTTCGCACGTTAAAAAAAATATATTGACCTCACGTTATGTCAATCAAGCTTGCACACCGCCTCCGAAACTTTCATCCGTCATAAAATGATTCGGATCGGGTTCGATTTTCTGCGTTTTTCGCACCCACAGCCAGCATTTTACGAGGTTTTTTGACAATTCAGGGCCGGGGGGAGCTCGTTCCTCACATCATTCCACATGCGCAGTCCTTTCAGTTTCGGTTTTCAAATTTCAATTCGTTCAAGTTTTTATTTTCTCTCGATCAAATTAGAAAAGGAACTGTCGATTAAGGCGTGATTGAGCAGCCAATTCGATAACTAGCCTAATGTATTATTTGGGTACCATTACCTGGCTGTAGCATACAGCTGTTCTGTCTGCCCAGCGCTTCCGCCGGCCCGGGCCGTGCGTCTGTGTGTGTGTGTGTCCATACTCCCAGTCTCTGTTCAGGATCGATTGGTTGACGGAAATCGGTGGTCTTCGTTTTAATATGTGGCTCCAGAATCGCTAGCAATGTATCCAACTGTTTCACTGACATTCTGAGGTAAATTTTGAATATCTCGGGATAAATTCCTGACTCCTTGATAAGGAGGTGGAACTCTCCTTCCTCGGCGCAATTTCAGGATTGGATAGACCCAATATTTTCTCTTATTTCTCTTTTCAATAAGAGAGAGGGCAACAAAATCATCCTCACTCTTTGACGAATAAATTTTTTGTATTCGTATTTTTGTGTTTTTTTCCACAAAGGTTTAATAAATACGCATCGGACTCAGTGTGCAAGGTTTCTGTGCGTGACGAATTTTTAGGCTGGCGAACACGAAAAAAACGCATATTGTACAATGGCCTTTAGTCAAACGGGTTGGTGCGTATGGTTGGGTTGTGGAGAGATTGTGGTTAGGTCACATGTGAACTACGAGGAAGGGCCAATCTCAGCAGCAGGAGTGATATAAAGGTCAGTAAGCTGGGCTGAGTTCAGTGGGGGACGGAAGGGGGTGACTCTGGGCCAGAGTCACTGTCGAGCCCTCTTGAGGTGTCGTGGGCTAGTCGACCAAACACTGAGGACGGAAGGTGCCCACTTGAAGACCATAGAGATGTCCCCTACTCAGGCCAATCCAGACGGTTGTCGTGTTGGTCCACTGGGGACACCACACTGTAGTTGCAGCCGTCGTGTGTGCTGACGCGCCAAGTCCACTCAAAGTCATTTTAGGCAAGTCCTGCTACTCGGCCGCCATCTTGGCAACGCCTCCGGGCAGCTATTTCGGACTAACAAGACCAGGCTCCTATCTAAATGAATGGGCAGAGAGTCAGAACTGCAGTTTCATTGGCCACCGGGACATAAAAACTGCATGTATAGAAACAGCAGTAAAACATGATAAAAATCGCTGAAAAAGTTTGATGAATTTGCCCCAAAATAAGGTTTAAAATGCCTTTTTCCCCAACAGGATGTACTTTTAATACGCATGTGCAAGGGTTCTCATCTCCGCTGTCGCAAACATCAAATGCTTGACTGTTAGAAGCAGACGATTGGCTTTCCAGTGGGAGGGGCTGGACATGTGCATACAACCGCCATCTTTGGTGTTACGGGTTTTCCCTATATAGTTGTATTGAGGATTTAGGAAGTGGCATGTCTCTATATAAATTGTCTCTGCAGCTGTTAACGCCAGACAGAAGGAGAGTCACATCACCATAAATGGATGGAGAAGCATAGTTTACTGTAAAGCTATGTCTTAGTTGGTGCTTATCTTGGTAAAAGCTGAGTACAAATCGCATGTTAAAAGCATGAAGTTTTAACATCTACTCTCGTGTAATGGAGATCATGAAGCTGTTGAAGCTATGCTGTTTCCTACATCCTGAACGGGACAGTCAGTTTCTTTCGCTCTCTCACTCTCTCTCTCTGTATTATTTTTTCATGAGGACTGGTTCTGCTTTCTGACCTGGCCTGACGTGAGCGGCATTCATAGCAGCTCTGCAATCTCAGAGGAGTGTTTGAGCGGCCAGGCTCGGCTCTGCAAGCGTGCTGGTGTCATATAATATATACATTAGGCAGTTCTCTCGGATCCAATTTCCCAATCTCAGTTCTATGGATACAGACTCAGCCATTTAAAAACATCACGGCCCTCCGCTCTGAAGCCGAACTCAGATTTGCGCTTCATCATAATGGCAGGGCAACACTGATAACGATAATAGTCTACTAGTTTAGCTAGATTAGTGATGTGGGTGGTACAGTAGCTGACCTCAAACTGACCTGAGTGTACATGGAAGATTATGGATGAAATGAAAGATTACGCTGCAGAATATTGATTGCATGAGGATGATTATGTTTATAGGGCATGGAAAATTTTGGCTAAAATCTTAATCTTGTAAATTGATTGATGCCACATCCTACCACATCAAAATTCAGCCCACTTGGATTTTTAAATGATCCCATTGGCTGAAATAATTTTTGTGATGTGGTATCCTATTTGGTGCCTCCTTAGAAATCCTGAAATCCCTGCATAAATATTCTCTGGTTGTATTAAAAATAATACCAGCAGTTTATCACCGCAGTTTATGCTTGGCACTGTGTGACTTTTTAACTCCCTCTGAGGCAGAAATGGAAAATGAAAGTTTCTTCGACTGTACAAATTCTTGGATATTTAATGAAGTAAACATTGTTTGGATCATGATTGGTGGTCTGTTGCTAAATAACTCTAAATAACAATTCCAGAGAGGGCTTCATAAACCAGAATATATAGTGTTTTAACTATGGGTTTAAAAATTATGATATCAAAGAGAGGGAAAAGCAGCGAGAACTGTTTTTATATTGTATAGCATGCTGATCTATTTCGTTTGTATGAGGAAAATCTATATTTTTTTCAATTTCAACTGTTCTTTGGTGAAAATATCTAATCAGCCTATCATATGGCAGCAACTCAAAGCATTTAGACATGTAGACATGGTCAAGACGTTTTGCTGAAGTTCAAGCTGAGCATCAGAATGGGGAAGAAGGGGGATTTAAGAGACTTTTAAAATGGCATGGTTGTTGGTGTCGGGCTGCTCTGAGTATTTCAGAAACTGCTGATCTACTAGGATCTTCACACACAACCATCTCTAGGCTTTACAGAGAATGGTCAAAAAAAGAGAAAAAATGCAGTGGGTGGCAGTATTGTGGGAGAAAAGGACTTGTTGGTGCCAGAGGTCAGAGGAGAATGGTCAGACTTGTTCGATTAAATACAAAAACAATATTAACTCAAATAAACTCTCGTTACAACCAAGGTGCAGAAGAGCATCTCTGAACACCCAACACGTCAAACCTTGAAGCAGAAGAGCTCCAGCTGCAGAACACACACACCGGTGACACTCCTGTCAGATAAGAACTGGAAACTGAGGCTATGATTCACACAGACTCACCAAAACTGGACAATAGAAGATTGGAAAAATATTGCCAGGTGTGTTGTGTCTGGATTTCTGCAGCAAAGTTCAGATGGTCGGGTCAGAATTTAGTGTAAAAAAGCATGGATCCATCCTGCCTTGTATCAGTGGTTCAGGCTGCTGGTGGTGTAATGGTGTGGGAAATATTTTCTTGGCACACTTTGGGCCTCTTAGCGTCAATTGAGCATCATTAAACGCCACAGCCGGCCTGAGTATTGTTGCTGAACATGTCCATCTCTTTATGACCACAGATAGTGTACCATCTTCTGATGGATACTCCCAGCTGGATAACACATGTCACAAAGCTCAAATCATCTCAAACTGGTTTCTTGAACATGACAGTGAGTTCAGTTAACTAAAATGGTCCCTACAGTCACCAGATCTCAACCCAACAGAGAAGCTTTGGGATGTGCTAAAACAGGAGATTCGCATCATGAATCTGCAGCAACTGCATGATGCGATCATGTCAATATGGGCCAAAATCTTTGAGGAATGTTTCCAGCACCTATGAATCTATGCTACGAAGAATTATGGCAGTTTTGAAGGAAAAAGGGGGTCTAACCCTATACTAGCAAGGTGTACCTACAGTAATAGTGTAATACAGTATGAAAGTCTAAAGTCTGACCTGCAGCCACTGTGATTGGTCATTATGGGCTGATGTCCATGCGTTGACTTTGCCCTGTTTGTCCAGTCGGGCCTTTGAGGGTTCCCAGGAGAACATGTCCATATTTAGGGTCTGAAACACACTGGAGGAGGTTATTTGATAGTCGTGGATGTGTCCGGTTTTCATCCCCATGGGCTCTGAGCATCCTGAAAAACAATTGCAAGAGTGAACATAACTCTCACGAATCATGACTGTGGCGAACACTGCGCCCATAGTGTCAAAACACAGACCTGTGAGCTCACAGCCCAGGAGCTCCATTCGCAGTGTGCAGTGTTTCCTGCAGACTTGTGGGTAAATGCGGATATACTGCGCTTCGATCGGCGGGCTGAAGTAGTTGACGGAAGGGGAGTTGTTATCGGTATTTCCTGTGAACATCTGCATTAAAATAACAAAACTATTAATAGCAACAATAATCATGGTCAAATATTAATGTACAGTAATGCTAAATCATAATATAAGTTAGTTTCATGTCTGCACTGATTTTCACCCACATACACTACTGTTCAAAAGTTCGGGGTCAGTAAGATTTGAAAAAAAAATATAATAATGAGACAAATTAATACTTGTATTCTACAAGGATGTAATAAGATGATACAGTACAAACCTGTATAATGTTACAAAAGATTTCCATTTAAATACCAAATAAATGCTGTTCTTTTGACATTTCTATTAATCAAAAAAATCCATAAACAAATGAGCCACGGTTTCCGATTAAAATATTAAGCAGCACAACTGTTTTCAACATTGATAATAATAATAAATATTTTTGAGCAGCAAATTAAGCATATTAAAGTGATTTCTGAAAGATCATCTGACACTGAAGGCTGGAGAAATGATACTGAAAATTCAGCTTTGCACCGAAGAAGTAAATTACATTTTAAAATTTAAGTGTAATTTAAATAGAAAACAGTTACTTTGGATTTTAATAATATTTAAAAATATGACTTATTTCAAAAATATTATCATTAATATAAATTTGCTTAAAGCTACATTTTCCTGAAAGCTCGATTTTCCTCTTTGTCGCCATCTCTGTTTGAAATCTGCAATTGCAATTATTCTTGGGAGATATCATTAGGAAACATGTATTAGCTTTCACTGTTATGCTGATGATACTCAGCTGTATATTGCTTCAAAATCTAACGAAATTTACCAATTCACAAAATTAATGGAATGCATAGTTGATATATTCAAATTGGATGACTAGTAATTTCCTACTACTAAATTCTGAAAAAAAAAAAACAGAGATTCTAATTATTGGACAAAAAAATTCCACACGATAACCTAGAATACTGTCTAACACTTTATGGCTGCTCTGTTGAGTCGTCGGTTAGATACCTGGGGGTGCTCTTTAATACCAATCTCTCCTTTGAAAATAACGTTTCGAGATCTATAAAATCACATTTTTCCATCTTAAAAATATGTCTAAATTATGGCATATGCTCTCATTGAAAAATGCGAAACAATTAGTTCATGCGTTCATGACATCAAGGCTAGATTATTGTAATGCTCTACTGGGTGGTTCCCCTGCACGCTTAATAAACAAACTTCAGCTCGTTCAAAACGCAGCAGCTCGAGTTCTTACCAGAACCAGGAAGTATAACCATATTAGTCTGGTTCTGTCAACACTGCATTGGCTGCCTATTAAACATTGTATGAATAAAAAAAATTGCTGATTACTTACAAAGCACTAAATGGTTTAGCTCCACAGTACTTGAGCGAACTCTTAACGCATTATAGTCCTTCACGTCTATTGCGATCTCGAAATTCCGGCCAGTTGAGAATACCTAGAATATCAAAATCGTCTATGCTAAGATCAAACCACACAATTTTGCGATGCTGTTTGCGAATGTTCGTTGGAACGATGGTTTCGGGAAACACCGACTCGTTGAACTATGCCGATAACGACGGAACTTGCGATCATAGTTGGCTAACGATGCTTTCGGGAAACGCACCCCTGGCTGGTTTTGTACGTTCTCAAAATAAATAAAAAAATATTTGGATCATTTTTAACCCAAAAAAAGTTACGGACTGGAGCTTTAATATATAAACAACCTTGGTGAGCATAAGATACTTCTTTCATTAAAACTTTTTTTTTTTTATCTTACTGACCCGAAAATGTTAAACAATTGTGTACTTTTATTATTCAATACGATATTATCATTTTAATTACATATTTTAAAGTCAAATCAATATGTACACACTTATGCACACACAAATATTTACACGCTCGAAAAAATGCTGGGTTGTTTTAACCCAATTTTGGGTCAAATATGGACAAACCCGAAATGTTGGGTTAAAAATGTAATGTAAAAATTGAACCCAATGGCTGGGTTAGTCCATATTCGACCCAAAGTTGGGTTAAAACAACCCAGCATTTTTTAGAGTGCATATTTATCATTTTCATAAAAGCAAGAATTCATTTATAGCTGGCCTAAATTATGATAAATGTTACATTGAAGGGATAAAATAGTTTTCAGGCAGATTTGTTGCAGATATATAAAATTAGAAGAGTCTGACTGATAAAAATAAAAACTGGAAAGAGGGCAGAGTTGGCAGGAGAAGTTCTTAAGCGTACAGTTTCTTAATTTAAAAAAATCCCCCTCGGGCTCTCTCATCTCATCTGGAACGAACGGTGTGCCCCGTCTTACCATGTCCTCATCTGTGTCCTTGACTTTAAACATGCTCCAGGCCTTCCCGTCTTCGCTGTACGCCACTTTATATGATTTCACATACTCTGGGCTTCCGATTCGCTTGGCACCCTGTGTTATCAATCCGGTCACTCTCATCCTGCGCTGTAGATTTATCTGTGAGGGGACAGCACAAAATCCATGGCCTCAGCTTACAAGATGAACGAGTGAAGCCTCGTAGGCTGTGGAGTAATAATTTGTCCCTATCAGAAATTGCTGTGGTAGAGAAAATAATGGCTGTGTATCTGAAGAGGGACTGTGTGGAAGTAAGATATGAAAGTTTTCACTGTAAAAAGCAAATAATTCCGATTTAAATTGTAAATAGAGTTCAACAGTCGGGTTCTGGACGTAAAAAAAACGCCATTCATTTTTTTCCACAGGGAAATGTTTTTTATACTTATAAACAGGGCCTGAAATTAATACTCGCCAAGCGCCAAATGCAAGTAGAAATCAGCATTGGTGAGTATATTAAACCGTGTCAATCACCAGTTGCCTGGTAACATGCTTATGAATTGTAACAATGAGAATATAACATGAACAAACATGAAAGACCCGCGGGACAGTTGACGGGGCAGTGCTGCATCATCACGATAGTTTAAGCCTTTACAATTTAAATATTCAAGCGCAAGAAGGCGAAAAAGGGAACTCAATTCGTTACTCACTCACTGTCTGAAGTTTTCTGTGCACAAACATTCAAAGCGCGCTCCCAGAAAGCTGCGTTTCAAACAGAATACTGAATTGAGCTCTCTTTCGCATCTTCTGGCACTTGAAATGACAAATTCACATGAGGTATCCTAGTAAACATAGTCGTCTTAAGTACACGTAAATAGTTACGTAAACGTAAATAGAAAGAAAACGTGTGTACAGTATCAGTATATCTGTGGATCCATGCAGGTCTAAGTGACATCAGCCTAATAGTCCTGCTGCTATAAGTGTCTTTAAAAGTGTTCTAAGCGATACAGCAAACATCTCCTCACTATCCGCTAGCTGCCTGTCCCCTTTGTAAAAAAAACGCGGTCTATGCAGACAACCCAGGCTCCACGAATGGCAACAAAAACAAAATGTGGCAACCCGCTCCACAAAACATAACAAACTGTTCCAGCCAATAACTGACAAGAAGGCTCTGGGGGTGGGGTTTGGGGGGTTTAGTGCACGGATGAGGAGGGAGGGAGTCTATCTAGCCTCCATTTTGTTTGAAAATATTTAAAACGTCAACAAGAAGTCGTCACTCGACATCGCTTAGAGAACCTTTAATGGAAATCAACAACAAAAGACAAAGAGAAAATCACTCACTGCTCTTGTCTGAGTAACTTATGTTATTTACTGTAATTAACTATGTTATTTTGTTATTGCCATGTTATTTTATATTTGTTTACTTTTTTAAATTTCTGAACCTTAAAATCGTGAATTTTGCAAAAACACTTTCATGGTCGGTAAAAATATTTATAGCTGGTAAATTTTCTGGTAAATTAAGTCACTGGCCATTGGTGGGTTTGGAAAGAAGTTCGTTTTAGGCCCTGCTTGTAAACCTTACAAGACCTGTAGACCTGTTGGGAGTTGCGAGGTTGTTAATTATTAATTAGTGGTGAAAAAACTACATTACCCATGATGCAGTACAGAAAATTCCACTCATCAGAGAGTGGTGGTGAGCAAAAAGAACTGCCCAGTTCCAATGAAGCACCACGACTGACGTAATCCAGTCGGCATATTTCAACAAATTTAAAATATATTGTTTCTATAGATATTATTATTAACTTTAAGTGAATAGTTTTTTTCACCATAGTCTTTAATTCAATTATGTAATTTGCAATGCTTCATGGGAATGTAGTTCTTTCCATCAGGAAAGTTATTAAGTCTAACTAAATGGGAGAAAATGCGTCCGGAACCAACACCGCTGAAACTTCCCCCTGGCGGGAACTAATGAACTGATAGTGGCTGTTAATTACTAAAAAAAATGGTAGCAGTTTACAATAAGGTTTCATTAGTTAACACATTAGTAAACTACATTAGTTAATGAATAATGAACAGCACTTCAACAGCATTTATTAATCTTTGTTCATGTTATTTTCAAAATGTACTACATTATTAAAATCAAAAATATTTGTTAATATTAGTTAATTCACCGTCAACTAACATGAACGAACAATGAACAGCTGGATTTTTATTAAATAAAGTTAATAAAGAGTATCAAATACAGTAATAAATGCTAAAAGTTCAGTTAATACATTAACAAATGAGACCTTAAAATAAGTGTTACCATAAAATTAATACAAATTAAATGTATTTTATTTACAGTTTCATTTTAAACATTTGTTTTTCCTTTAGTACAATGGAAAGGCCAATTATTTCACTTTGAAAACAAAGTCTTTAAATCACACATTTTTATTTGGGGTCCTTGCCATCTAGTTATTTGAAACCCCATTCTAGGTTGGATCACCACTTGATGTACAAAATAAAATTGGGTCCTGATGCAAAAAACAACTCTGATGCAGCAATGAGAACATCTTGGAACTAGACAAACAGGTAATGCCGTTTTCCAGCAGCAAATTGAGGTCTTATTTAAAAGCATATTGGCATCAAAGACTTCTTTAATCTTGACAGCACAAAAATTGAGTCGGGCTGATGCAGGACGCCAAACAGAACAAGGCCGGGACACTGGTGTCGTGTGGGCATAGCTGGTGGCAGAGTGTGGTTACCACTTAAGTCGTTACTGCGGCTGTGAACGCCCACAATGTTCTTTCTGTGTGTCTCTTAATGAAATCATGACTTTAAAAGACTTGAAAATCTCTGATGTAATTTGCCTCCAAGTATAAACTAATTACTGTGGGGTGTTTATGATTTTCTTTGAAAGCAGTTACTATGCTGGATGGTTGGTTTACAGCTTTGAAGTTATGTTAAGTGAGTTGTTAAAGGGATAGTTCACACAAAAATGAAAATCCTGTCAGTATTTACTCACCCTCATGTTGTTCCAAGACCTTTGTAAGACCTTTGTTCATCTTCGGAACACGAATTAAGATATTTTTGATGAAATCTGAGAGCTGGATCACTCCATACTAGTCCATAGGCTTCTTGAGGGATTGAAACTTGCCGGCCTTGAAAAGTTATTAAAGACATCGTTAAAATAGTCCA
>JAOTRC010000031.1:74411-85941 GCA_027497675.1 Cyprinella lutrensis
CACTCTACATCAACACCTGGGGTACCCGAGGCTCTACTCTAACACACACACACACACACACAGAGCATCACACACACACACACACACACTCACACACACACACACGGTGAATGGAAGCTAAGCTCAAGCATGGGAATAAAAGCCTCAATCTTAAATCTGTTCATTATTAAAAATATCTTTGTGTTCTGAAGATGAATGGAAGTCCACTGAACCACATGCTATTGCTAATGTAACTTCAGGATTTATATAAAAAAAAAAAAAAACTGAGACGTGTGTGTGTGTGTGACGACATGATGGAGAGTAAATTACTGACTGTCTTTATGGGTGAACGATCTCTTTTATAGAACCAGTTTTTTTTCTTAATACAAAAACAATCACTTTAAAGAACTGTTTATGGAATGGAAAGATCCACGGGGAATCATCGATGCTAATCAAGAAGAACAGTGTGTGTGTGTGTGTAAAGAGGAGAATCCACTCACCCAACACACATGAAGACTGCATGATGGAGCCGTCGCTGGAGAAAAGCCCTTGAGTCCCCAGATACGGAGAAACCACCATCTGGACCAGAGACTCCAGCTTCAGGTAATCACTACACACACCTTTAGCCTCGTGAACACCCTAACACACACACACACACACACACACACACACACACACACACACACACAGACACAATTAGACTAGAAAAAGACAAACACAGGAAATAAGACCACACTCCACATCTAACCAGAAACACACACTCAGCTAACTTTGAGATATCTCTACACATCACTGATATTGTGCTCAGAGAAAAAAACACTTTTTAACGTCTTCACTTGCATACACTAAAGCACACACACACACACACACACACACACACACACACGCGACTCCTTCCTGTAAGTTTGAAACTGTCAGTTTCAGCTCTGCGTCGACTCAGGAAATATAGAGACATTTCAGATAAGATGCTGCATTTGTTTACACAAGCGTCTGAAGGGTTGCTGGGAAACACACACACACACACACACACACACACCTGCAGGATGAGCAGCATCTGGATGATGGAGGGAGGCACACACGCGCGTTGTCGACTCAGAGCTTCTTCCAGCTTGGTGTTCAGAGTGATGATGTTCCTGAAATGCAGCAGAGCCAGCTGACGGACCGACGGCTCCTTCCCCTACACACACACACACAAACGAGGTTCACTGGTTCAGTGGAATGGATTAGTGCGTGTGTGTGTGTGTGTGTGTGAAGCACCTGCACGGGGTGGAAGATGGCCTGCAGTGTGGACAGAACATCACAGAAGAAGTAGTCCCACGTTTCAGCCAGAGAATCAAGCAGCTTCTGACCTACACACACACACACACACACACACACACACACACAAATTTTGCTCCAAACCCAAATATGTTCTCATTCATTAGATATTAAAGTATAAAATCATCTCACCTTCATAAAAGCGAATTTTATCTCGAAGAATCACCATTCCCTTCGTCAGCAGCTGATTCTGTCAACAATCACAATCACACACTCGGATCACACTCACAATCACACACACAATCACAATCACACACACACACTCTCAATCACACACTCGGATCACACTCACAATCACACACACACTCTCAATCACACACACACTCTCAATCACACATAATCACACACTCAGATCACACTCTCAATCATCACAAACACAATCATCACTCAGGCTCTGTTTACACGAGAACGCTCGCGGGTGAAAACATAAAAATATTTTATCGGATGTGCCTTTCGTTTCCATGGCGACGGCAATTTTGAGGCTTAAAAACACAAAAAAGTGAACCCACCCTCCAGAGTGGAACTCTTCAAAACGCTCCCCCGCCGCGCTCCCGTGTAAACGGTAAAAACACTAAAGTCTGCTGGACGGTGAAGGTTGTCCGCAGCCGCGAGGGCTTGGTGTTGCTGTAGTACACACTCCTAGCTCCTGAAGTGCATACTACAGTGAACGTCACACACTTTTGCGTCACCCTTTGCATGCGGATTTCTCACACAAAACGCTCGTCTAAATGCAGAATAAAAAGCGATCACTTTTGCGTTTTCTCTTCAGAATCGTTTCCGTGTAAACAGCCTCAGTTCACACTCACTCACGATCAGCACATCTCCGTTAGTGAGGAGAGAGAGACTCGTTTGGTCACCTGCAGGTACTCAGTGAAGAAGGAGCCCAACTCAGTCTTCAGGAGCTGCCTAAACACAGACCAAACCCAGCTCGTTACTGTCCCCGTGACACGAGTGAGTGTGTGTGTGTGTGTGTGTGTGTGAGTGCAGTGAAGGCCACCACAGTCATCTGTTTCATCATGCCATTAAAGCTCATCTGAGCTGAAGGTCCCTCACCGGACGCCTTCATTGAGTGTGTAGAGCTCGTTCTCTCCCAGATCCCTCCGCTGGAACACGGAGATCACGGCATTATGGATGCTGTGGATTAAAGAGTCATTGTGTTAATTAAACTTCATTTTCTCATAATATCCATTACACATTTTTCAACGATTGTCAAACGACTCGGTCTCTCTAAATCCCTCCTTTCTGTAAGCTCTGCTCTGATTGGCCAGACGCTCAGTGTGTTGTGATTGGTCAACTCTGCTCTGATTGGACAAAAGTCAAAATTAGACTATTGTGAACAGGTTTTCATAAGCCATAATCATCAAAATTGTAACAAATAGAGGCTTTAAATATCACACACACACACACACACAGTGATATCAAACAATCATTGTTCTTCAGACACTAGTGTGTGTACTCAGAAACAGAGAATTCTCTTCACACACAAACTATAAGGCCTGATTTGTGTTCTTTGTGTTCTGGACTGCATCCAGTGCTCAGCCTCGCTCTCTCTCACACACACACAACAACAAACAAACAGAGGAAACTGGTTTTGTAGGAATTTCTCCTCAAAAGATGAGAACAAATAAGCTTTTATACAGTGTGTGTGTGTGTGTGTGTGTGTGTGTGTGTGTGTTTGTGTCATTGTTTGTCAGCACACTCTCACACAAATTAGCAAAACCTCTTTTTGTGGACATTGTCATTTCTAAAGATCATATATATGTGAAGTAAATGTATATCGTCCATCATTTACACCTTATTTTCTGTTAAACTGAACTAAACCAGTTTAGAGCTCTGGGTTAGATTGCTCAACAGAATGTATTACTAACTGACTATGGAAAATCAACGACTGCAGTACGCTTACATTCACAAATGTGCTGTGTGTGTGTGTGTGTGTGTGTGTGTGTGTACCTGATCCAGGTGGTGTTGTTTCCGGCTCGCTGCTGCTGGTTGTTCCTGTCGTCCAGCGCTGATCTCTCGGAACGATCCAAATCACTCAGACTGGGAGAACTCATTAACTTCAGCCTGTGAAGAGTCCTCATCATCACACACACACACACACACACACAGCAGTTAGAGTGATGCAGGAGTGAAAGTGAGTGTGTGTCGCCTCTCTCACTTCTATTGTCTGTCTGTGTCTCTGTCAGTGGTTAGAAGGAGGGACTCAGTGACAATCTGCACAAATCAACCACTTCCCTACTGACACACACACACACACACACACACACACATGCAGTACAAACCTACACACATTATTGCACAACTTCAACTTCAATAAAAAGTTTGGGTTTACCGTAAAGCAAATGTACTGAACTAAATTTATATTTGTAAAAAAAAAAGTATACACTTTCAAAATAAGCCGGATCAACATATGCTGCAAATCTGAAGTTGATGAGAAACTGAACTTCCTGTTTTACTCAAGCGCTTTACCAAAAACAGCCACTGGGTGACACACACACACACACACTGATGCGTCTCCTGTCACAAATTAATACATCTCTGTCACAATATCATCTATCGCGGATCAGCAGCCGGACATGGAGCCGTGAGTTTTTAGACATTTCTGACAACATGAGATCTGTCACGATTAGAAAAAGATTTGATTATAAAATAGTGCCGAAAAATACCATATTTACAATTTAAAAATAGATTCAGTCACATTTTTTTATAATGACATTCACTGCTAACTGTCCTGATGAACACACACATGGTCACATGACACACAACAGATCAATCAGCTTCAGAAATTGTTTACACTGATTTGATCCTGTGAGAAAGAGGAGTGTCATGATACAACACACATGAAACATAGAGATCATTGAGGAATATCATACACACAAACATTAGAGCACACACACACACACACACACACACACACAGTCTGTACTCACTCCAGTAAGTGCAAAGGCACATAATAGTCCCACTCCATGACTATGAGCGTCACAGCGACTCATGAGCGGCTCAAACTCCGAGTCTCACCAGCGGCGGATCATAGAAGTGAAAGAGAGGAACACACACACTCTCTCTCACACACACACACTAACTCAGTCACTAACACACACACACACAACTTCCAGTACACTCTTCTGTGTAAGTAAGTGAGTGAGTGAGTGTGTGTCTCGGACACCATGAGGAAGAGCTGGAGTGTCACTAATGGTGAAGGCACATGGAGAACTGAAACAGGAACATGGACTGACAGGGAAACACAGGGCTAATCAAGCTAACGAGAGCGCACACACTGGGGGAACTACAACCTGACTACAGAACAGCAGAACACTGCAAATATAACAGAAGCACAAAACACTTAAAGTTACTACACACACACACTATTGTAAATAGAGTTAAAGAATGGACTTGAGTCCTGGTGTTGTTCTGAATTTGGACCCCGCCAAATTATTTCCCCCTAGTATTGGTAGGGTTAGGATTAGTTGGGGGCGGGGTTGGGATTAGAGGCGGAGTTAGGATTAGGCAATCAGGTACCGACTTCAACGAGGAGGTAATAATTTGGCAGGGAGTCTAAATTGGGCAAAACACCGGCGCACCGGACCTGCCGGCAACAAGAGAACACGGATTATCCAACACACTGCACTGGGGTCAGTTAAAGGCACAATATGCAGGATTGTTTCGCCACCAGGGGTCACTCACCTCCTACAATAACAAACTCGTATATTAATGACTTATATTCTGCATTAAGTGGAATTATGGATCTTGTCAAGCTGATGGATCTTTTACGGATGAGTGAAAACATTGATGTTTATAACATGACTGTGGTATGAAGCAGAGCGCGATCGCTAGACGTACCAGCGCCACACGCAGCGCCAGTCCCGCGGATATAAAGGAATTAGGACATTCATTTCTACCGAACTACACGCAAGTGCTGAATCACTCACACAGGTCCGTTTATTAGAGGAGTTAAACTTGAGGTAACGCAGCGCTGCGGTCACACTATCACACTAAACGGCATTTGTGTGTGTTGAATGTTAGCTAGGTTGTGTGCTGACTGAATGAGACTAAGCCAGATCAACATTAGAATAACACACAGATCATATTCTAACTTTCCATCATGTTGAACTATATAACACATTGATTAGTTTTTATACATTGATTTGCTCACCTGTTTGCTCAAGCAACACTCGCGTCTCTGTCGAGCTGAAGTTAGCCGCGGACGTGGAGCTCTCGGCCTCTGGACAGATGTTGATCTTCGCTCTAGTCCTCTTTTTGTCGCATGCTCTGCTTGCCGTGGTCCATCATGCTTGAACAAAACCCTGCTAGGGATTTACAAAACAAAACCCTGCTGAGCTCGCATAACGGGCATAACCGACCCAGTTGTCCACGTCTGTCGCCATGGTTACTATTACAGTACGAGGTCAAACCTGGTGTAAACTGGGGGTAACGTGGATATGACGTCATTGACTGGTGACTCCCGGCTCACACGCCCCATTTCCTTTGTTAAAAATCACAATTTTCTCACGATTTACAAATATTTGGAAACATTTGGGATATTGTACGTAATTAACTAAACAAAATATATAGACCTTATGTAGCGAGAGTCCCGGGTTCGAAATCCACGAATGTGTCCCTGAGCAGGACACTTAACCCCTAGTTGCTCCAGAGGCGTGCGACCTCTGACATATATAGCAATTGTAAGTAGCTTTGGATAAAAGCGTCAGCTAAATGTAAATGTCAGTTCCATTTTATTTTTATTAAAAAAATAAGAAAATACATGATTTTATTTTTTTAATTATACTGCATTCTTATCGATTTCTAAATGTTTACCTTTTGATTTATGAATTATAACAGACTAATGGGAAAACAACATTATTTTGCTCAATATATTATTTTCATTATTATATTACTTTTTTATTGGTTTTAATATTATTTCAAATTTCTTGCTTTTTACTATGGTTATAATTTTTATACATTTAACTTTTACTTAACCTGAGGATGGTTGTAACACCGAAAGCTTGGCATTAAATTTTGCTTGAAGGATTCAAGTGTGCAGACAATTTATTTATTTATTGTTCAAGTTGTATCTGTCTGGCACCTTGTTTGCCGTGAGTGCGGTGAAACTCTTTCAAATACATTTAACTTTTAAAATAAAGGTTTTACATACAACACCATCTTCTGTTATATGTGGGCCTCCATGCTCCTCTACTGTACAGTATTGGTGGAGGGGCCACATCAATCCACACACACACACCTCTAGAGGACTTTGCACTGTGGATGTTGCAGTGTCTTATCTCATAACTACCTGTATCGATTCTAAACTTCCTTCAGCTGAATTGATTTAATATTTTCCATATTCCCCATCTATGAATCCACACAGAGCGCGCGCAAGACTCATTAACGGAGTTTTACTCATTTCTATCACTGATTAACTCAAATCACCTGCAGCTACAGGTGCGTCAAACTCTCAAGGACATAAAGACGAACACAACAAACATGATAAGAGTGGAAAATATTCTGGAATAAAATACTGATAAACACTGATAATTCATTACGTCAAGTTTAAAATGTGAATAAACTCACCGTTGCTCTCCTCAGCAGCTGATGTGAGGTAAATCTTCGCGTTTCTTTACTTCAGGTTTTTGGTCGAGTTTTGTCTACTTCTCTCAGAGTGTGTTATATTAACCTGATCTTAATTATTTTAAGCTTTAGTTTAATTGAGTTTAACTGAGTTTAATCGAGTTTATCGTTGTTTAATTCGTGTCTCGAGTTTCGCGTCAGTCTGCCTCCGCCGCGCGCGCACATCTGAGCGTGTGCACGAGGGAAGCGCGAGTCCGGCGGAACGTATTTGCAAGATAATTAATTTAAACGGCCAGTTTTTTTTATCCAACTCTCTTTTAAACCTACACAAGATTTTTGTTTTGCTCACAAGAAAAAAAAAATGATTGTAATCTTTAATCTGACAAATGACAAAGAAACGAGAAAGTATTAATACATCTACAGATTAAGCTGATAACAAATAATACTTTTCAAAATATGCACAAGTAATGTGACTTTTTATCACACCGTGTATAATAATCATTGAAACTGGTCAAATGTATTTATCTGAACAGAGAACACAATAACTCTGTTGATTATGTTATAGAGATGATGATATTATCATTATGATCAGATACAGATCTCTGATCAGGCCACTGTAAAGCTCTGACGAGTGTGAGTGCTGTGATACACGTCTTTACAGTCATTAGTTGTGGTTAAATATGACATAAGGGTCTTAATTGAATATGAGAAATATCAATAAATGTGCAGCAATTAACAGAGGGATGACTGCGGTTTCTAGAACACACTTAAACATGTTTAACTGTAAATAGTGTGTGTGTGTGTGTCTGTGTAGAGTACACACTCTAGATACAGGTCTGTTGTGACACACACACACACACTTTTCTCCAGAGCGGCTATATACACAAGAAAACTACATTCGTAACTATTTTACAGCTGAAATGAGCTTCACTGAAGCTAGACTGTGACACTATTTTCATCTAGAAACAAACTTGGTCTCATTATTCTCCTGTTCTCTCTGTAAAGCTGCTCTGAAACATTCTGTGTCAATAAAGGTGACTTGCCATTTAGCGTTGTTCATCGAATCTTATTTGATTTCATTCGTACTGATACTTTCTGCTGGTGTCTGTTTCCAAAACACAAACCTTTAACAACCCACAGCGTATCTACTGTACAGCGTCTGAACACACACACACACACACACACACCACTGAGTAAGGGTTTAAAATGACTTACTTTCTATCAAACCAGAAACATAATGTCCCTCATCTTTATCATGAAAAACGTAATACTTTTAGAAAAGAAAATAAGGAAAAACAAAGTCAATTGAGGGACATTGAAGAATCCTCAGAATCCACAGTTCTGGAGACACTGGAACACACTGAACCAGCTATCCAGAACCAGCTATCCAGAACCAGCTATCCAGAACCAGCTATCCAGAACCAGCTATCCAGAACCAGCTATCCAGGGCTAGCCTAACCCTAACCCTGAGTATCCGGGATGGAGATGTTTGGATAGACACTTCTCCTCTTTAGTAAGAGCAACAAAAATCAGGAACAAAAGCCCTGTGTGACAGACCTGATCAAACACTGCCAGAGCGCTCCGACTCTCCGATGACACGAGCCCAACTACTGAACCCTAACCCTACAGCACACACACCTCCTGCTGTCCAGGAAATGATCAAACACCACACACACACACACACACACATAAACAACATTAAACACTGGATTCTCACCACAGGAGGACTTTAACAAGCTGCTAACCACACGAGAGACCCCTCGGCCGATCGGTGCTAGAGCTCACGGCACAACCCACATCACTGAAACACAGAGAGAACTGCCGAAGCACTGGACAGACCAAACAGATGAACATTCAGATATGCTATTTGGCCATAAACTAAGAATATGAATTAGCAGAATACATGAGTAAACTGAGTCAGACTCAGTGAACCCACACACACACACACACACACACACACTTCTCATCGCATCTCTTCTGCACAGAGAGCAAAGACAAAAGCGGTTGTCATGGCGACGGCTGAGTCTCTGTGAGGCGTTTGTTGACGGAGCCTCTCGTGTGTCCGCCCGTCCAGCGGATCCGCATGAGGAACAGCGCCAGGACACAGAACCGGGACACACACGCACACACACACACACACACACACACACACACACACACACACACACACACACACACAGCTTCAGGCCTCTACAGTGCTCAGGAGATGAGCAAAAAAGGAACTTAAAGACTTGCTGTGTTTTTCAGATTTTAATAAATCACGCAGCCGGCTCTGGTGAACGAAGGGTTCAATGGAGATGGAGAACAGAGATTAATATCGCTCCGCAAAACAAAACACACTTCGTTTGCTTCCTTCCATTCACAGGTTCTGCTGGCATCTGTTTCCAGACCGCACATCGCTAGCCCGACGCTAACAGACGCGACCCCTCACTCACACGGTTACAGTCACATGATCAGTTGGTGCAGGTTTAGTTGTGCATGTATTGACTGGATAGATGAATCAAAACTTGAAATCATAAACAACATTTATCAGCAAACAAACAAGAGTTGTGTGTGTGTGTGTGTGATGCTCTGTGTGTGTGTGTGTGAGTGTGCGTGTGTGTGTGTGAGTGTGCGTGTGTGTGATGCTCTGTGTGTGTGTGTGTGTGTGTTAGAGTAGAGCCTCGGGTACCCCAGGTGTTGATGTAGAGTGACGAGTCTCTCCTGAAGTCTTGGATTAAAGGGTTTATTTCAGCATCTCTTTATGAAGGGTCAGAGTTCAGGCTGAACACACACTCAGTGGAGGGACACACATCTCTGATTCATTACAATCATCTTCATTTGATCTGGAGACCAGCGTCTCGTGACACCAGGAAGAGCAGACGATGAGTGTTTGATGTGAAGACTAACGCAGCACCCGTAATGTTGGATCTCCAGAGTGAATCTACGTGAGAATGACGTTGACCTCGGCTAGTTTCGCGGCGGGGCGTCTGGGTTTGCTGTCGCGCGTGTGGACCCTGGTGTGGTTCTTGAGTTTAGCGGCGCTAACGAAGGCTTTGGGACAGTATCCGCAGGCGAAGGGCCGCTGGTCGGAGTGTGTGCGCCGGTGTCGTGCTAACTCCGACGAGCTACGGAAGCGGCGCGGGCACGCGGCGCAGGAGAACGGCCTCTCGCCGGTGTGTGTGCGCTCGTGGAGCGCTAGCTCGGCGGCGGTGAGGAACGTGCGCTGGCAGTGTGTGCAGGCGTAGGGCCGCTCGCCCGTGTGGATCAGGTGGTGTCGGTTCAGCGCGAAGGCCTTAGCGAACATCTTCCCGCAGTAGCGGCAGGGGAACGGGCGCGCGCCGCTGTGCGCTAGCAGATGCTCCTGTAGCGAACGCTTGAACTTGAAGGCTTTGTTGCACTGCGGGCAGGCGTGCGGGCGGGCGTCGGCGTGCGTCTTGTCGTGTTTGATGAGCTCGCCGAGCGAGAGGAAGCGTTTGCCGCAGTGTGAGCACAGGTACGGTCTCTCGCCCGTGTGCATGCGCTCGTGACGCCGCAGGATCGACACCTGCGTGAAGCTCTTGCTGCAGTGCGGACACGCGAACGGCCGCTCGCCGGTGTGTGTGCTCATGTGTTTCTGGAGGCCGGAGCGCAGCCCGAAGCGTTTCCCGCAGAGCGAACACTGATGCGGCCGCTCGCCGGTGTGCGTTAGCTGGTGCCGCCTCACGTCGCTGCGCCGTGTGAAGGTTTTCTCGCACTGCGGGCACTTGAACTGGCAGCGTCTGCGGTGGCTCTGCCGGTGGGCGGATCTCAGGATTAGCGTGTCGAAGCCCTCGCCGCACTGCTCGCAGCGGTAGGTGTGTGTGGCGCTGTGGCTCCGCCGGTGCGCGGCGAGTGCGGCAGCATTAGCGCTAGCGTCTCCGCAGATGGAGCAGTAGTGCGGCGGCTCGCCCGTGTGGCTCCTCTTGTGGTGCGCCGTTAGCTCGCGCAGGTTAGCGAAGGCGCTCGGGCACTCGCGGCAGGTGAAGCTAGCCTCGCCGTGGATCTTGCGGCAGTGTTTGGTCAGGTCCCAGGCGTGCTGGAAGGTCTTCTGGCACTGGGCGCAGTGGAACGGGCGCTCGCCGGTGTGTGTGAGCTGGTGCCGCTGCACGTCGGAGCGCCGCGTGAACTTGCGGCCGCAGGTGGGGCAGGCGTGACGGGCGCGAGGGTTGTCGGCGGCCTCCGGCTCGGCTCTGCGGGTTCTCCGTGTGCGGGACGGGCCGCTGGGAGCGTCTGTGAGGAACATCAGGGAGAAATTCTGACATTGTGTTCTAGTGTGATCGGGACTGAAATTGTTAAAATGTGAGGCTTTGAGCAGAATCATGAACACTTCTGATTGGCCGTTGTGTTCTCGCACTCATCGGATTGGTCTGTGATTGGCTACATCTAATCAAGCCCCATTTACAATCATTACTAAAATCTGTGATAACAGTCCCGCTAGAGACGCCGGCTGAACCGTGGTTTATCACCGCGATCTGATCTTGTTCTCGACTGATCGTCGTCATTCTTCACTAGTAACTTTAGCAGTAAATCATTTTAAAGGAGTAGTTCACTTTTAAAAGAAATCTGCTGATAATTTCCTCACCCCCGTGTCATCATCCAAGATGTCCATGTCTTTCTTTCTTCCGTCGAAAAGAAATGAAGGTTTTTGATGAAAACATTCCAGGATTTT
>JAOTRC010000031.1:235825-257333 GCA_027497675.1 Cyprinella lutrensis
AAAACCCATTCAAAAATCCCATAGGCTTTAGAGCGAGGGAACCGTAGTGCTAAAATGCTAACTCACTTCCGCGTTTTTGCCTACAGAGTGACGTCGTAACTTCGGCACTCTATAGACGATAGGGAATGATGCAGATAGTGTAAATATGCTTTCCATTCGGTGAATTAGGTCTGATTTCTTAATGTCGCACAAACCGTTCCAGAGACATGATAGCACAGAGCGGATCATATGCGTGAGTTGCCGCAGACCTCAAAACATATCGGACCCATTTGAATTCTTCACAGATTGCTCTTTTTAAAGCGATAAAGAGGAGATTAGAAGGATAAACAGTTAGACAGACTCGGCATTAGAAACAGCACTGACAAGTAGAAGAGATAACACCGAAGACATACACCAACATAAATTACACACTTTTCAAACTACACATTCTCAGCATGATTATGTTCACTGTTTTGCTTTAGCAACATTTCCATATTAAATCTATAAAGGGAATCTATTACACTCTGGCTGTCATAAGCTGTCAAATGCAGCTTTACCGAGCTCAATGGCTCTGGCCAAGCTGTGATATAAATGAAACGCTATTGGCTATTTAAAAAAAAGGTCAGGCGCTTCTGGAAATGTCCTCTCCTGTTTTCCTGTTTTACTGGAAATGAAATCAACACACTGAATAATGCTGTGCATTTAAAGGCATTTCAGAGGACATTTAAGACCTCACCGACCTTACTTTGCTTCTAGCTGCAAGTTGTTTTCATCCTCTCCAATGCTCTGTGGCCACTCCACTGCGAGTTGGTCACAATGAATGCCAACCAGACCCCAGGGGCTTTGAAGTCAGATGCTTGCATTGATCTTCAGAGCTGCCCATCATCTCAGCGGCACTGCAGAGTGCTGTCCATTCCAAACATACCTGAATCTCAGCAGATTCAATTTTTTTGTTCATTGAAATTGAAGCCATACAGAAGGGCACTGCATACTAATACGCAACATATTTATGCAAGCTGTCTATGTCAATGATTGTCTCTGCTGTGAGTCAACACAGCTTGCATTTTGATGGATACAGAAATATGTTGCTCTGGATATGTTTAGCATGCAACTCATCTACTGATAAGTTTGGGCAGCAGCTATTATCATTGAACTGGTTAATTAAAGGTTTTGATTGCTGTTAATTTTATGCCAGCATTTTGGTTGGCTTATTAATGCATGCATTACTTTTACAGTGATACAATGGCCAGCTGTTGCCTCCCATAACAGAATTTTAAGTAATGGACTTTTCCCTATAATCTAACCCTGGAACAGTATACTGCAAAATATACAGTATATATATATATAAACATTCCAAAATAAGCATTATTAATTATATTTTTCAGCGAACAAAGACAATAAGCTAGAAGTCAAATATGTGAGAAATTAGTCGCAAATTGTTTGTGTGACGTAAATAGTAAAAAAAGAACAAAACAAAAAAAAACGATCTCATAAGAAAGCATACATACTTTACAAGTTGGTAATTTTGTATACATTCGTACAATGTGAATCTTATAGAAACATGATTTTTAGGAGAAAAAAATAATAATATGAAGGTCCAAGCCTAACCCCACCCCTAAACCAAACATCAATAGGGTGTAATTACTGTAGATCATACAAAAATGCACTAATGAGATTATGCAAAATTAATACAAATTAGCCATCAATTTGTTAGAAAGTGAAATTGTTACAAATTGCTATCAGACTGTTGGATATGAAGTCATTTTTGAGAAATAATTTAGAAATTTAATTTAAATTTAGAAAAAGTTCCAATTGTGGAATATTAAGTCATTTAATATCAATGTGCATTTCAAATTATGACATAAAATTGTGTAGATTATAAAGTCAATTACAGTAAATGAAGTATTTTATTCATCTAGCTGGAAATGGGCTTCACATAATTGCTCTTATTTTAAAACTGCACTCTAATTCATGGGTTATGTTGAAAATACATTAATTTAATGTTGTCTTATAGATTTTTGCTTCTCGAATTCATTAATCTTGTTTTAAGGACGTTTAGATTTTTTTTACTGATTAACAGGATAAAGATTCTAATTAAGAATAAAATCTACTATAAAACCTAAAATCTTCATCATCTTGAGATTCTATGTATTGGTCTGCTCTATTATGTAATACATATGATCTCTCACCATTTCAGTTTCTAAGAGGCTTACCACTATTTTTACTTCTGTCACACCTGCAAAGTTGTAGCTCTCATTTTCTGCAAGGCAGGTGCAGAAAGCGTTCAAGAGGGGAAAAAGAAGGGAGGAGTAGAGGAGAGAACCAACCCACGCAGTGATCTGACCTATGCCTATCACAACCTAATGATTTTATCCACGGTAGCACAGCAGACATGTTTCGGGATGTTGCATTAAAGGGATCAATGCGAGAGTGTCTTATTCTGTTCTTGAACTGTGAAATATCTAGGGCAGGTTTTTTTTTTTTTCTTTAAATTGTGCTAAGATCATCCGCAGGTGAGTCATACACATCATCGCAAGCTCCAGGCACTTCCAAAGAAGCACCACATTAATGCAAAGTAACATTTGGTTAGTGTAAAATATTCTAAATCACATAAGAGAGACACAAAAATAACTGGATTTGTGCAGATGGAAGGGTTGCTGCATGCATCGCTGACAGTGTGTGTGAAAAAGCAGCATGTACTCAATTTGAGTTGTAACTGTCAACTAAATCCTTTTCCAACCTTTTAACATGCAGTGTAGGTGGTGTGCTTGAGGATTAGGTCTAGCCTTTAGTATTTATTTTGGAAGCGCACAAGCTGTAGACTTACTTCTTGTACTGTATGGGGATCAAACCAACTATCGAAACCTCCAAAATGAGTCAAACGTATCTCCTGTGAACATATTTTGCATTGGTGAAATTGAGAAATGAACAGTCCAAGTGATACAGTACAACACAAGCAAGCAGACAAACTCTTCCGTCACAACATCCAATACAAAGTAAATTTCACCATATAAAGGGTAACATTTTGAAGCAATCCATCTCACTTACTCAAACATGTAGTATGTACCATTCTTTAGTTTAGTTGGACCATTCAGCTCAGAGCATGGCAATTCCTGCCTGTAAAAGTTTAATACAATGGCAACATTCAAATTCTGTAAGTAAAAATCCCATATTCTTCATTTTTTTAACTTATTTAACTTATTGGTTTTTTAGAAATAATCGTTTTCTGTGATAAAAACGGGGTTTTCGTGTAAATGAGAGGCCAAACCACAGGGAAATATCTGCGTTTTTCCTTCGTGTAAACGGGGCCTGAGTGCACTGTTGGTTACAATGTTTACTTCCTGATTATTATTTTTTAAAACTTTTTTCATTTATTTCTGAAAAAAAAAACTTAAATAGGATTACAGAAGCAAGAAGTTGCATCTTTATTTTACAGATTTATTTTTTAATCCAGTTCAAATATTTTTTTTATATTCATTATTAATTTCTAATTTAGTAAATATTGTGTAAAATCAGTTTTATTTCTGGATCCGTTTTTTTTACTATAGTTAAATAGTCTGATATCAAATATGCTTTTATGTTGGCCGTCGGCCTTCAAAAAAACAATATTGGTGGACCACTAAATGCAATGCTTGTAAGGAGAAATCAGGTAGAAATATTTCACATCCGACTAAATGGAATGCAGCATGAGATAACGTCTACTTAGTTCAGGTGGCAGCCATTTTGTATTCTCAAAAGGCAGTTGATATAGCATAAACTTGACGGCGTTTCTTCCTTTTCCATCGTAAGCAAGGCACTCAGACTGAAGTTACTGTGCAGTTACTGACGGCTCTGCTAACTATATACAAATTGTGTGTTCAGCAAACTTAATCGGGCAGAGAAATATTTAAACAGTGCATGGGGTGAACTCATTCACACAGTAATGCCTCTTAAACCCACTCTTTGCAATCAGAGCTGGGCAATTCCAGAAAAAAAAGAGAAAATCAAATCATAGACTCCATTGATGTTGAAGGAATGGCTTTTCAACATGGTCCTTTAAATGTTGCATAATACGAAAATGAACTTCTTATGCTACATGCGCATGTACACATTTATCCAGTACTAATGTACATTTTAGCATAATAATAATGACTCTCTCTAGCAGTAATTTAGAGTAAACATGAAATCACAATTGACACTACTCAGTTTATTACATGTACTTTGTCTTTATTGTTCATGATTCATCAGTGCATGTTATGCCAGAGGTGGAAAAGACTTGTGTAACTGTAAAATGGCTTTTAGCTGACATCATCTAGGCTTTGTGGAGTATTGGTTAATGTTAATCATCAGTTGAGAAGCTATTGTTTTAGGCCACTGTTATAGGTAATGCAGTCTTTTCAAAAATCTTGTCAATAGCAAACGTTGTAGTTTAATTCTGATTTTTGGTCTGGTTATTATTTTGCATGTAAAATGGTTTTGTGAATATGAACATTTTTCTACATGAAACATTGTGAAAACGTGATTTCCAAAGGCTCTGTCTGCTATATGTGGGACAAATGCAGCAAATAGGATCTCCATGGAAAAGGAAGAAGGATTCTTCTCAGGTTGGCCTACAGTAGCCTGAGCCAAAATGCCCAGATGCTTATTAAATGCTGCTTTGGCTCACAGTCTGCCGTAAATTGAACATGTGAGCGTAATTCTGAAAGTCTGTTTGTTGTGTTCAAACACAGACAGTCCTTCTGCTACCCTTCCTTATCTGTACACATTCCTGAGATCAGACTGTCATAGCTGCCTACCTGCGCTGCCCCGTTTTGACTCTGAAAAAAAGAGGTTATATTGAGGTACATACAACTATAAATAGGGCCAATGTGTTTGAGGATGAAGACATGTGAAGTTTACAGTTTTATAAAAAACTTTTGTTAAAACGTCTTCTCTATTGTAATGAGATTCTTATGTTTTATGGTCATTTTAGGGTTTTAGGTATTACTGTAGGTTGTCATTGTAACAACAATCTTGTTAAATTGAAAATAACTTCGCGCAGAATTAGCAATTGATGGGAGGAGATTATTTAGTTTAGTTTAGTTTATTAAGATCCCCCTTAGCTCCTGCAATTGCAGTTGCTATTCTTCCTGGGGTCTATAGACTATAGTGAAATTTAATGTTTAAATGGCAATGGCTATTGCCATTGCCATTTAAATGTCTTGGCTATGGCTAAGTCTAAGACTCTTATAGCCACTATTGGCTAATTTAATGGTTAAATGGCTATAGACTTGTTAAATTTAGTGGAATTTAAATCATGCAAGGTGATTTACTAAGAATTGCACTGGTACTGATATTTGCACAATTATTTACCGCCCAAAAAACATGTCTTAAACCAGATGCTAATTTGCACTGTTCTTGGTAGATTGTGTTGGTCATTTTGGAAATGATACCGCTGCATCTGTGTTCTGTAATTTGCACGTCATCACTAGATCATGTCCACTTCCCTATTTTGGAATTGCACTCTCACGGTACTTTGCCCTGTTTAGTAAATCTGGCCCCAAAGTAATTACGAGGAAAATTATGGCATTCATGGCCCTGGATGACCAGCCGTCCTCCATAGTTGAGGACAGAGGCTGCAGAAATCTGATAAATACCTTAGTTCAAAATGCCCAATGCAGAGGAGGCAGTACTTTTCTGACGTTGTGTTACCTGAGTTGTTTAATCTTGTGTCTTGTAACACACAGCCTATTACAATCCGATTCCGAAGCAGCAATCAATTTTTCAACTGATATGTAGATATCTAGTGTAAGATACTCATTTTCAGTTAATTGATATTTCTACCTGTTTCCAGTCACTGAGCGCTTTATTTTGAGAGTTAATGAGGGAAGATCCCATAACAGTACACTTTGGGGGAAATTGTATTATGAAAAAAAAAAAATTTAGGAAAAAGTAGATTTTTTTTTGTTTTGTTTTTTTGCATATGCTGTCAATTATTAGCCTGGTAATACCAAAAGCTGCTACTTCGCTTTGCTTCGTAGACAGAGTCTGGAGTGGCATCATTGAAAAGTGTTTTCGTTATCGTGAGGGGGTGCTTGTGTGAAGTATAAAATCATTGGTTACCCATAAGCCAATCACATAACGTTTGGTTATGCGCCAGCTCAGCCGTATCGAACTAAACCTGTAAACACTAAGTTATATGATGCGAAAACGAAACTATCGAGCAAAATACCAGAGGGCACATGACTGTGAGCGACTTCTGTAGATTATGTGAAGTAAATCTACACATACACGGCACAATCGGGGCCTCTAAACTAATATTTGACAGTAGAGAGAAATAGGAAAATATTTGCAGCCAACTGTCAAAGTTTGCATTAGTTCTGTTGAACACAGCTCTTTGTACATCTCGAGTCTGTCGGAAATGCTGCAACTTAATTGCAAGATTACAGCATGACATAGCAATATTTCAGAACTGGAAAAGAAAGGAGACACTGACCTGTCAAAAGGGTTCTAGTTCGAGCTTGAGAGATAAAAGAGACCGAGATACTCCCTCTGTCATCATCTAAAACAAACACCTCTTCTTGGTTGGGCTTCAGTTTGCAAATACCATGAATATTCTCCACAACTGAGCCAATTGCATCCCGTGTCTCCATATCAGCGGTTGTTTTCGATTTCGCCAATCTTAAACTCAGCGCTTAGCGTCTACGTCATGGTTCCAGCCCGCGGAGGAAAACAAAGATACATGTCACTGTCTCAGAACAGTACAGAAGCGAAAATAAATAGAGCGGAAGTACGAAGTCTGGCGTAGTCAGGCTAGTCAATTGTAGTACTTAGAAAGAAAATCGTAATATGCAAAAATCGGTATTGGTAGGGCACACTTACAAAATAATCTGCATCTCTAACAAAGAGGGACAAGTAGAAATTGTGTGCTGTCAAATTTTATTTAATTATAATTTGCTTAATTTGTATTGAGCCAGGAATATTCGTTTAAGGGGGTTGGGGTCATTCCGAGGGCAGTCATACAAAAAGCTAACTTACAAAGAAAAATAGTACCTACAAAAAGGCAGCTGTCAGGTCACACTCAGTAAAACTTTTACAGTGCCTCAACTGATTTCTCGTTTCAAACAGCTGTCAAGGTTATCAAAAATTACAGGCCCCATGTGAGTTGTCTTGTCTTTTGTTCTTTGTGTATTTGCTCCCTGTGCCGATTTATGCCTTGTTTCCTAAATGACCTTAAAATAACCTTGACATGTCTCTTGGGATCGTACAGCTTAAGAACTAGGCTCCCTTGATAAGGCCATTCACAAGTCTGTGGGACTGAATCCACAGCAATTATGTCTTCAGTGGCCGTTTGCAGCATTTTTGTCACAGTTTTTATTTAAATCAACATCATGTTTTAGCCAGCATCAAAACAAAAAACACATTTCATCATTTTGGCAAAGAAAAAAAGGCTTTTTGAAGAGCACCTGCTGAGATGAGTGTGACACGGTGAAGAAAGACGTCAGAAGCTGAGTTTATCCAGGATCCGCAGACAGTTATATAAGTACCCGCAACCTGTCAAAGCCAGAAAATCATGTAAAACGAACCAGTCTGAGATGAGAAGGGAAGTTTCAAACACCTCCTAGTCAGACAGGGAACCTCACAAGAAAGCTGTAGATGAGTACAGCTGTTATACAAGTGATCCTCTCAAATCTAAGCTGTAGCAGCCTCGAAGGAAGAAAATGGACATTGAAAAGTGATTATGATAGCGAAGCAATTCAAGAATATTACCACGGACATATGGAAATCATGATCCCTGATGTCATACTTAATAAGCAGACATGCCCCTTCAAATTACAGTACTTCATAAACCTGTAAGAAACCAATTTGGCCTGTCCATACATTGATTTGCTCTGTGCGTTGGAGCGTAGTGTAGGTAACAGCCATATTGTAAACTTCCTTTCATATTTAGAGCTAAACGTCACCATTAGCTCAGAGTTATTTGAGCGGAATTAAAGTAGGTTGCTAAGGAACAAAAAAGCAACTTTAGAACGTGCAGTTATTTCTGATTTTCACGTCACAGCTTTTCACACCTCGGAAGAACAATGGCGGAGGAGAAGATAATGTGTGATGTTGCTATGGAGCCTTGAATGGAATCACAGTATACTACCATTGCCAATGTGAGATGGACAGCACATAAACAAACACTCACCACTGTGTTTAAAACGTGAGAACGGAAAGCTCTTAAATCTGACACTTACGGTAATGATGCCCTACACGATTTTATTATCCGCTACATTTTGTGCCCTCTGTTGCTTTTACTCTTTCATATCCCCCCTCTCCATTCTCTATGTCATATCTCCTTCACTCTGTTCCTCTTCCTTTCCCAAAGCGAGTAGCATATTGAAAATGTCAACCACTTTCTGCTTTGGCCTTTTGCCTTGGGGCACATTACAATGTCCAGGTCACACAATCTCCCCAGAGAGGCTGAAGAAAGCATTCTAGCATGATTTTATTCTCAGTGAATGCCAGCTGGAAAAGAGAGTGGTCGAGAGAGAGAGGTAGAATGTTCTAGAGATTGACATTGTCGACAACAGCCAGAAAGACAGCTACCTTGAGTGGGGTAGTTACATTTACATTTTTACACTTGTGCATTTGGTAGATACTTTTATCCAAAGTGACGTACAGGCCCTAGTTAATTTGAACCCATGGTATTGCTGTTGATAATCATGGATTACATTATAATAAAGGATCAAGGATTACACTATGATAAATACAAGTCTCAGACGGCACTCCCTGATCTGGCAAATAAACCTACAAATTTTTGAAGGCTTTTTAAACTTTTATTTTCAGAGCTTTCAAACAAGGCTTTGTCAAGCCAACATTCCAAGTTTGTCTTGACAATTTCAAAATGGCAGTTATACAAATGATTTGGAATAGGGGTGGGCGATATCTCGATATCAAGATATTTTTTAAACGATATGGATTTTGACGTATCGTATATATCTATATTGTTGATATTTAGTTATGAAATCGACAATTGGCTTGTTTGCCTTCTCTGTGCTGTGCTCGCACGCTCGCCCCCTGCTTCAGACTTATTTTTCACTATTTTGTAGTTCCGTACAGTTAGTAGAGGAACCGCATTTTATGTTCCTACAAATATAAGCCTACAAAATATACTCATATAAGCCTACAAAAAATAAACACATGCATGCATCATCCATAAATATATTCATATATACATACAAACAAACAAACAAACATAAATGCATAAATGCAGTACATACATAAACAAATAAAAACAATAGTTGCCCACTTCATTTTTGGTCAGATTATCGGTTCCTTTTGAAAGTGGATGATTTTCCCCTAAAATAAGCTAGAAAGTGTTCAAGACTTAAAGGTAGGGTATAGCAATTTGTTTTATAAACACTTTTTGCTATACTGGTTGAAACTCTCTATATCAATAAACAATAAAAGTGGTCTAAATATTATATTACAACTTATATTATATTTAAAAATATATATATTAAAACATATTCCTTCTGTGTTAGTCTCAGGACCAAAAAATGTTTGTGCAATGATACGATGTCCTACCTGCCTGACAACATATTTATTTCCATACCTCCGCACATCCTGCACACTCAGACATCACACAGTCACCGAGTGCCGTAAACAAACAGCATTCATCTTTTACAGTTACACCTGAACAATGAGCTTATACTGTGTTGATGCCATGTCATAACTGTTATCACTATAGTAACCCATGACGTACCATGGCCCCGTGCTGTTCACATTCTCAGACTTGTCAACACTATCAACTTCGACATAAATCTGCAGCAGTCAGGTCTTTGTTTACGTTCATTGTTAGTGTAATGTTATGTGCTTTTAGACATGAGGTAATTTAAAGGGATACTCCACTTTTTTTAGAAATTGGCTCATTTTACAACTCCCCCAGAGTTAAACTGTTGAGTTTAACCGTTTTCGAATCCATCCAGCCAATTTTCTGATATTTTGAAGAATATGTGTAACCAGGAAGTTTCTGGTCTCATTGACTACCATAGTATGTTTTCCTACTATGGACCAGAAACAGACCAGAAACTGTCTGGTTACTGATATTCTTCTAAATATCACAATATCGGCTAAATTGATTCGAAAACGGTAAAACTCAACTGTTAACTCTGGGGGAGTTGTAAAATGAGCCTATTTCCAAAAAAGTGGAGTATCCCTTTAATGCCGTCTCTGCAAACTCTGCGTTGTGCGTTCATGTGTTTTGAAGGAGCTGTGGCTTTGGAGACGCTCTGAAGGGAGTGTGTTATCGTATGAATTCAAAGCTAGCTTGCTATTAATCGCCACTTTGAAATCGCCTACCCAACCTTGAATGCTTGAAGCTAAATGCTAATAATCAGTTACATATACGGTTGATGGCTCTGTATTCAGCAAAAACTGGTAGGGCCTACTGAGTGGAATGTTCCTCGCCAAAGGGCAGGCTTATCAGCAGGAAATAAACAAGCCAAGTAAATCTTTTCACAAGCTCTCTCTGGTTATATGGTCATACAAATCAGTGGGGGACAGGACTTGACCATTTCCCCCCCAGTTTTACTACATTGTGTTCTGCGCAGTGTTTTCTGTTCACCTTTGCTATTTCACAGTGTGCGGCGAGCTCCTGTGTCTTTTCTACTCAAAGCCCTTGGTGCAATCAACACAAACTGCCTTCCCCAGGCCCCAATTGGTAAGACAACATGCAGGCCCACCTGTAAAGGCCCGCATTTAGAGATGAAAAGAGGACAGGCATCTGCAGGGCATCCACTCTCTGTAATGACCGCCAGAAAAAGGATACACATGAAAGTCTGAGTCACTCGCCCAGGCCCCTGAGTGAAGCTTTTACTGGGCCTAGGCTTGCTTTGATCCCTCCTTTGGAGAGGCCAGGAGGAAAATCGCATTAAAAAAGTGAGGGTGGAAATCTGATTGGCTTTGTGTAAAAATCTGTAATGCCATGCCTCCATTTTGTTGCTGTCGCACATTGTGTAGGCTTGTTGAAGCCCAATGCTGCTGGTGCTGAGAGAGTGCCAGCACACAATGCCTGTATGGTGAAGTGCACAACATTCGATAGAAGTCAGCTTGACCTTATTACAACTAGGTGCTGTCTCGTTCGTGACAAGGTGTTCATTTGATTTGAAAAAAGTCACTTCTAGATTAAAAAAGGAAGCGAAAATGCTATACAATTTTCAATACAAATGTGATTCATACAACATGTGCACTGGATTGCGAGTTATATGATGGCTTAGCATGAGCAACAGACCAATGTTTAAGTCATTATTGAGCTGTTAATTATTGAGCCATTGAGCCATTGAGTCTGGACTCTTTAAATCTAAAAAACACTTTTATGATGCCTTTATGGTGCTATGATTTATTTTATTTATTTTTATTTTATTTTAGAGCTTCACAGTTCCAGTACTGATTCATGTTCATTAAATTAAAAGAGTGGCCAGGACTCTTAATAAAAATAAATTAGAACAAATAAAATAAATTAAAAAAACAAAAACAAATTTTTATTGCTTTGAGGAAGCTATTCCTCTAATAAAGGAAACAGGCACTGGTACACCCTCTGAGGTTGCCATTTGGTGGTAATTGCTATCGGTTTAACCATATCAGTAAGATATAGTATAGTCATTGATTCGGTAGTCATTGAAGGCCATTGTTCTGATCTTGCTGGTCAGGGGCGCTAATGAACAGGTGATAAAGATCAAAGTGGTGTGTTGACTTCCTGTCATGGCGTTTGATAATGCTGTTGCTGACACTCCTTGTACTTTGTCACAAGGTTACAAGAGAAGGAGCAGAGGCATCTATAGTACACCGAATCAGTGTAATATTTCCTTTCTGCTGTGAGCCATATTCAAGACCCCCTCCTTGCTGCTGTTCTCCTCCAATCAGGCAGTGAGGTGGAAAACTGGCACTGCTAGCTCGCAGCTCAGAGATGCCACTCATGCTATGCATGGGCAATATGGGCCCATCCTTATCGTCGCTATGGATACCGCCTTGCCCACAGACATGCACAACTGAAATCTAGTAGAAACACTACACTTTGCATGCACAACTCGATATGATGCACTCTCACGCACATCTGTTTGACATCTGTGCTAAACCAAGAAGACCCCCTTATGAATAGTAGACCACTTTAAGAGATGTTTTCAGTCTCAAATCCCATTCTTACTCCAGCTATTTGTTACTTTTACAATCTTTGAAAACCTTATTAACTTTATTACTTATTATTATTATTACATAAATATTCCTAAAAATGTCTCGGCTCTTGTTTTGTTTATTTGTTAAAGATTTTGGATGATTTGGATGATCTTTCTTTTGGTGCACCATGAGCTGAAACACTAATCTTTAGCAAATCATTCATATTTCATACTTTATCATTCTGCGATTTATGATTTAACGATTTAAAACGTTTGCTTTAAATTTTTTGTGGTTTTATTTTTAATTTATGTTGGCAAAATACAATATAATTTTTTAGTTATTGTCAATAACATGAAAATAATTATCAGTACTGGGAAGAATTTTTATAGCAGTGCATCCCATGTAGGCATATATGGACATGGCAATTACACTTGAAATCAACACAATGGGACGGGGATCACCACGACATTCAAAATTTTATTTACAATGTTTAGTCCATTTTGAAATGTTATCTGTGTTCTAGCTGACCTGAGGAGAAATTGCAACATTGTAACAGTTCAGACCCTATTTAGGAACAATGTCTGAGAGCGCTGAGTGAGGATCCATCTTGCAGCAGGAGAATGAAAATGCAACTTTGTCCTTTTCAGACATAATAGCTGAACGCAAACTCCAAAAAGCTGGAGAAATTAATTGAAAAAAAAAAAACACATGATGTGACTTCATTGCTAACACCGGCAATGAATCGTCCTCTGAATAGCCCCGTAGTTACCCATATCTTGCTGATTTTTCAAAGCAGAATTCTAAAGTTTGTGTTATTATTCTCATGGTGCTTCATTTCGTGCCAAATTGTTCTCTGTCAGCAATTTATGCACAGTGACTTGGTGATGCCATCAAATTTTATAGTGTTAATATGGCGTACCGCTCCTCATTTTGTAAACGAGGAGTGCTTGTGAATTGGCTGTGAAATTGGCCATGCAGCTGAGGCTATTTCTCCCCAAACCCATGGATAACGATCGCTTAAGATGAAACTAGTGAGAAAAACATTGTTGGCAGCCAACTCCTACTGCACTTCATTTACATATCTTTTATAAAAGGACACACAACTGAAGATGAGTTGGTAATCTTGAACTAAACATCTCTACCATTCAGAAAGTTCCTTTTTACTGCTGCTTTCCGGTGGTCGTTCATGCATTTTCTGTCTTCTCTTTCTTTGAAAATGGAGTTCAGAGTCCATAGTTCTGTCACACTTGATCAGCAGTCAAGCTTTATTTTCCCAGCCATAGACATCCATAGTCATACTCATCAGCCGCGGGACAAGCGCTCTAGGAAAATACATGTATATTTTAGAATAACAATCACTTTACTTCACATCACCCTTAAAGCAAGGTTCAATAGTTAGCAGTAACCGGGAGAAAACCTGCCATTCTTGGACATGACAGAGCGTAAATCTCGTCTCCCCAAACAACAACACCCCTCGTATTCCTCGCCATGTGTAATGATGCCCTTTGCCAGGAGACCAATCCACCAGAGATGATTTGACACATCCTGTTTAATCTCATTTGTATACCTGGCATGTCCCAGGAAAATGTTTGATTTAGACACAATGTGGCTGTTTCAGTGATAAAATGGTTGCCCAGTGGAGCCAGTTGGGCATGGGAGGTAGATTTGGTGAATCCAGGCTTTTGGTCAAGGGATGTAGGCACCCAATTCAAATGGATTTGTTCTTGCAAAGCTATTGGCAATAACAATGGGAGTCATGCAGAGTGGTTGGAGCAACTACTTCCCTGATGTGCTTCCTTCCATGTGGTTTGGAGATGGCTGTTACCCAGACCTCCCCTGGCTGGTACACTATGTAACTCTTTTAGTTTATTCTTAGCTAAAAACACTTAGTTCTTTCAAAAATCTATGTGCTCATTAATGCATATTTAGTTCGTTCAAGTAATAAAGTATTCTCGTGAGTGTATAATATGCCATTGAAAATACATACAGGTAAGGGGTTCTAATGTCAGTCGCCATGTTACCATTATTTATTTATATACTTGTTATTCATAAGTATGCAGTATCATAACTACACCTTTGACGTTTAGAACAAACCAAACCGTTTGAAAATCGGTCGAAAATTGAGCAAGTTATGGTTATTTAAAAGTACATGCACCATTAAAACACAATGAATCGAGTGAGCGAGCTGCCTGTGACAAGATGGCCGCCAGCTGCGGACGTCGACCTCCAGCACGGAGGAGACTTCTATAAAAATAGTCACTGATTCTAGCCTTTATCATGGATATCTATGGTTATTGGCGCCGACAAAAAGCAACATTAAAGTCCCAGAAGTAAAAACTTTCTCCATATGGGAAAATAAATAAATACATTTCTAAAATAAAGAAAATTGAGGTCAACTGTACCTTTTAAACTTTTAAAAAGACAACCGTACAGTGAGCTACGAGGCTGATCATCAATGGTATTTGTTTCTGTTGAAACCAAATTATTTCAACTTCGTACATATTTCAATATATAAATTGTTTATAATAAAAAAAAATCATATATTTTCGGACATATATAATTATATATAGTGATATTGATTCTATATTCACTCATAGTTTTATACTATACGTGACAGTGGAATTGGGGGCTTTTATTTTGGAAAAAGAAAAACAACAACACTTGACTGCATCTTATTTTGAAAGCACGCGTGATGTGCGGGATATCTCACTGCGAAACGAAAACAACAATAATAAAAAGTCTACACTAAATATATTAAGCGAAATCCATCAGCGTTAATAACTAAAATACTTTAATCCTCGCTTTCAATCACGTGACTCAGAGACTCTCGCGTGACCTTCGCGTACACGCGCAGCGCCAAGCAATGGCTGAGAGTGGCGCTAAAGAAGAGAAAGAGCATGAGAGTGACGCGAAGGACGAGAACTATGGCTATAGTCTATATCCCGAGCGGAGCGGCAGCAAGCACAAGAAGGGCTCGATCGGGGAGAGCCTCTTTACCTTCAAGCACAAGTGTCAGCTCATGCTGCAGTTCGCCATGGACGCTAGTAAGGGCACATCAGCGCCTGTGCGCGTGCACGCTGCGCTCGCTCACCTGCTCCAATGTTGTTTCTGGGGTTTATGAACAATATTCATGTCATGTTCAAGATCAACTCTATGATCATGGAAGCCACATGAGAAATATGACATACAGAAATTATGACTTTAAGAAATTATTTAGATTAAGCCTAAACTGTACGAGATACGTCATAAATTTTCCACGTGATCTTGATTTTGTCCGTTTATCGTATTGTTCATCTCATTATTTTGAATTTCTGTCTTAATCTCATAGTCATAATTTCAGATTTTTGCCTCCTCATCTCAGAATTATTACTGTCATAATTCAATTTTTATTTTTTATCTTAATTAGTATCATATTTAAGTTTTTTTTTATTTTATAATGACTTGGTATGTTATAATTGTGACTTTTTATCTCATAATTATATAATCACCTCTCTCGCTCTCTCAGGCCCGTATGCTAAGCTCCTGTTGGCTGCGATGAGAAGCTCCGGCTGGTAAGGGCATCTTCATCATGTTCATCATCATCCTCTTCATCACGTGACTGATGTGTGTGTGTCTCTCCTCAGTGCGGTTCATAAAGACCGGCACTTCTCGTGTGAGGACTGTGACGGGACGGTTAGCGGCGGGTTCGACGCTGCCACCTCTCAGGTGTGTGTGAGGAAGCTGTGTGAGCTGAACACACATGAGCTGGTGTGTGTCTGACCGTGTGTGTGTGTGCAGATCGTCCTGTGCCAGAACAACATCCACCAGCAGGCTCACATGAACCGTGTAGTCACGCATGAGCTAATCCACGCCTTCGACCACTGCCGCGCGCAAGTCGACTGGTTCAGCAACCCCAGACACCTGGCCTGCTCAGAGGTGTGTGTTCATTATCACTCTATATTTTTTGTTTTTTTGTTTTCTACTTCATCGGAATGGTACGAAAATCAGTACAGGTTTTGTCACTAACTGTGTGTGTGTGTGTGTGTGTGTGTTCAATCTCACTCCTGCAGATCCGGGCCGCCAATCTGAGCGGAGACTGTTCCTTCCTCAACGAGGTCTCCAGATTCAACTTCGGCCTCAGACAGCACCATCAGGTAACTCAGAGTAATGACCGTGTGTCCGGAAGGGTCATGTGACTGTCTCTAAGGGTCATGTGACTGTTTCTAAGGGTCATGTGACTGTGTGTGCAGGAGTGCGTGCGGAGTCGAGCGCTGCGCTCCATCCTGGCGGTGCGTAAGGTGAGCAAGGAGGAGGCGGAGCTAGTGGTTGACGAGGTGTTTGACAGCTGCTTCCGAGACCACGCCCCCTTCGGGCGGATCCCACACACCAAGGCGGACGCCAGGTTCTCCTTCAGGGACTTCGAGAGCCGCGACCGCTACCATGCTAACCTCTGAGCACACGCGTTACCTCACAGACTCTGAGTAGCACTCGCGGCAGTCACCGAAGCGAATCCGCCTCCTGCGAACGAGAGCGAGACCCTCTCGATTAAAGGAGTGTGTCCGAGGGGTTATTGATCACGATGGTGATGACGTCCACACGGTGGCGCTGCTTTCCTGACCAACACGCTAAAATAATGATGATCAAACTGAGATGAAGTCAAAATTATGCTATAGTTTATATATGCCAAAGTTATATAAAGTCATGTTATTAATTTCTAGAGTTTTGTTGTGGAAATGCATTTATTTTGAAGAGCCATGTTCAACTACACTGTGCAGTTTCTTTCTAAAACAATTAAAAACACACAAATAAACTCAAGTGAACACGAGTTAGAGTTGATGAGACAATTATTTTCTGATTAGCCGCAGAGACGAGGGAATATTTCCCCATTCACATTAATAAACGATTAATTAGATGATAATTGCGCCGTGAGGAAGGCCTGACACAGCTGTAATCAAACAGAGACTCGTTAGCGGCGAAGCGTCTGCCTGACCCCTGACCTCTAACCCCTGATCAGCGGGGGGTTCATTAGCAGGGAGTCTGACCTCCAGCATCAGCAGCTCATTACCAGCACAGACGTGACGGCAGGTCAAAGGTCACGGCTCCTGACGCCTCTGATCAGGCCTGCAGTGATTAGGAGTCAGTGAAGTAAACACACTAATGAGGGCACTACACAAACAACAACAGATCACACTCATTTACTGGCAGACAATTCTTTCAAAACTTTACATGGATGGATATATATATATATATATTTGAAAAAAAAATGTTTGAAATAAATATGCTAGATAAGTTCAGTAATAATAACTGGCCATGCAGAAAACTGCTGTTTGATAGTTTATGGAGGATCATTAATGTTCAAACTATTGAATAATGTGTCACAGTTTAATCTTTTCCACTGGGTGGCGCTAGAGGACCCTTATCCTCCAGTTACAGGCCTTTTGTTCTTCACACACACACACATAACCTCACACACTTTAACACGCTTGCTTACTCTCTCTCACATACATACATACACACAGTCTCATGCACACACTCCAACAAGCCCACATACTCCACACACACATACACACACACTCGCACACAGTCCAACACCCTCACATACTCTCTCTCATACACAATCCAACATGCTCACATACACACACACCCCCTAAAACTCACACTCACATACTCTCACACACACTCTCAGCCAGTAGTAACGTGTGTAAACTTGTCATAGTTCAGAAATCTGTCTTTATTCTCACTCACCTGCAGTTTCCCTTCACCCTCCTCTGCGCTGTGATTGGCTGGGGGGGGCGGAGTCATCACAGCTCATTAGCTCCAGTTTCTGATCGCAATCAGAGTTATTCTGGGAAGAAAGAAGAACCTTCTGACAGAGACATTTAGATTAGAGCAGTCCCACACACACACACACACGATCAGACATAACCCTCGGCGTCTGGACTGAACTGAATGCTGGTGGTGTTTCTGAAGGCTGTTCCAGAGCGTCTGGAAAACATCAGCCAGTCTGTTATGAGAGAGAGAGAGAGAGAGATGGCAGCTCTTTATTTCTGTAGTCTGATTTCTTCTTGGATGTGCTCGCCTGGCTTGGAAGCGGGACGAGAGAAGTGACAGTTTATGTGAGTTGGCCGAGCTCCGATAAACCAACAGAGGAGCGCCAGTGAGCCCAGCGTCTTCAGGGTGGGCCGGTGTGTGCAGAGCCAGACACACATCAGACAGACATACATCAGACACACACACATCAGACACAAATCAGACAGACAGACATTAGACAGACACATCAGACAGGCATCAGGCAGACATCTGACATACATCAGACACAAATCAGACAGACACACATCAGACAGACACACATCAGACCAACATCAGAGACAAATCAGACAGACAGACATCAGACAGACATACATCAGACAGACATACATCAGACACACACATCTGACACATCAGACAGACATTAGACAGACACACATCAGACAGGCATCAGGCAGACAGACAGACATCAGACCAACATCAGAGACAAATCAGACAGACATCTGACACACATCAGACAGACAGACATCAGACAGACATCTGACACACATCAGACAGACAGACAGACATCAGACCAACATCAGAGACAAATCAGACAGACAGACAGACATCTGACACACATCAGACACACATCAGACAGACAGACACACATCAGACAGACATCTGACACACATCAGACACACATCAGACAGACAGACAGACATCAGATCAACATCAGACACAAATCAGACAGACACACATCAGAAAGACACACATCAGACAGACAGACATCAGACACACATCAGACAGACACACATCAGACAGACACATCAGACATCAGACACACATCAGACAGACACATCAGACATCAGACACACACATCAGACATCAGACACAAATCAGATATCTAACACACACATCAGAAAGACACATCAGACAGACAGACATCAGACAGACACATCAGACACATCACACACACACACGCACATCAGACAGACACATCAGACAAGAAATCAGACACACACATCAGACAGACACACATCAGACAGACTATATCCTGAACATCTGTGTGTGGCTGGCCATCAAACCCCTCAACATCTGGTGTGTGTGAGACGGAGCCACTGACCTCAGATCTGCTTCACTCTCACACATACACTCAGACTCTTACACTCACAGTCAAACACACACACACACACACACACTCACAGACCTGTGTTCACCCCCCCATCCTGGGCCTCAGTAGAGTAAACGGATTTCTCATGATCTGTGATCTCGCTGCCAGACACTGCGATTTCTCCTCATTGCTGCCAGATGTTGAAGGCATTCGATGACCAACCACTCTCTCACACACACACACACTTACGTTCAGATGCGCCTCGGCTGATGTAGGATCAGGCTAAATCTGCTGGTGGTCCGAGAAATAGCTGATTTCCGGTCTAGTTTTACTGGAGCCGAAAGCAAAGTGGAGAATAAGTGGAATTCCAGTCGTTCTCTCGATTAACATCCGTGCGTTTATCAGACGCTTCATCCACAGCGCTCACACTGCACTACACACACATCTACATCCTGGGAACCGAACCCATGACCGTGGCGTTGGACTGAATCTGAACACACGTGTAGTGTGTGTGATGGAGAGCAGACGAGGAGAGACTCACAGTGTGTGTGTGTGTGTGTGAGAGAGAGACGGGATAAAGATCACGCAAGCGTTCAAACGTGTGTAGCTGCTCATGGGAGTGTGTTTATTGTGTACTAGAGTGTGTAAACATGTGCTTTAACCAAAGCTGAATAATCGTCATAAACAGACCTGGATACACACGTTAACCCTCGGGACACACACTCCTCCCATCATCCTGACGATTCTCCATATATATCCAACATCACTATGGAGGCCCTGGGGGGTCACGCTGACTGACACACACGAGATGGGAGGAAACACACTCACACACACACTCACACACGCCTCTGTGTTGAGAAACGTTATGATAACACTTTACACTTCGGTTCATTAGTTAACATGAACTAAGAATGAACAATACTTCAGGATTTATTAATCTTAGTTAATATTAAATTCAACATTTACTCACATGATTAATATCAAAGGTTGTATTTGTGAACATTAGTTACTGACCTGAACTAACATGAAGCGATGTCTTTTTATTAATAAATCCAGTAACAGATGGTTAGATCATGTTGGTTAACGCATTAACTAATGAAGCTCACTGTAAAGTGTTATCGACGTCTCCATCATCATGTCCCTTCAGAGGATCCGTACATACAGACGACAGGAAAAGAGTAGGAAAAATAATTAATTTACAAAATATAGTTTTGTATAAAATGCATCTTTCTGTACAAACGCGTCATCATTTACATTCAGCCGAAGCTCTTTCTGAGGTAGAACGTGTCTAGTTTTCGCTCGTCCTGATTGGAGGAACGTAAAGTCACATGACGTGCCGCTACGAGGCGGGAAAGTTCGTCCTGCTGTCGAAGGGCGTCTCGTACACGTCGAGGTCCGGCTGAGTTCCGGCGGGATCCGGCTGAGTGCCGGCGTATGGGTTCTCCTGAAGCACGACCCCGGGATGAGGACGCCACGCTTTCCCGAACGTTCCTGAGAACACAGGGGTCACACACAGCGTTCATCAGCCAATCACCAGCTGAGGGATGAACACAAGCCACGCCCATTTATCTAAAGAGATTTGCGTTCATGCGTTTCCTAGCAATCAATCCCATGATGCTTTACTGAGCGAGTGAGGTGGAAAGAATATCTTAGTCAAATATACAGAATTGTATTACATTACAGTGTGCAGTGTGTAGTGTGTGAGTGAGTTTGTATAATTGAGTGTATGTTTGTGTATGTGTGAGAGTGTGTGTGTGTGTGTGTTTAGAGAGTAATCACAGTTAGCAGAAGCAGTGCTCTCTCACCCATATATGAAGTCGGGGAGCCCAGAACACACTCTCCTCGCACACACTCCTCCACACACTCTGTGTCGGCGGGCAGCATCGCCATCATGTGATCGAAGGGTTCGAGGGCGGAGCTACAGGTGTAGAACTCCCTGTTCCTGCTGAAGGATTCACTGCAGACGAGCCTCGGGTCTGAGGAGGAGAAACACGACTCAGCATCTCTGGGGTCATGTGACCGCATCATGTCTGGGGTCGCGTCTCAGGGGTCATGTGACCGCATCATGTCTGGGGTCGCGTCTCAGGGGTCGTGTCTCAGGGGTCATGTGACCGCATCATGTTTGGGGTCGCGTCTCAGGGGTCGTGTCTCAGGGGTCATGTGACCACATCATGTCTGGGGTCACGTCTCAGGGGTCATGTGACCGCATCGTGTCTGGGGTCGCGTCTCAGGGGTCGTGTCTCGGGGGTCATGTGACCGCATCATGTCTGGGGTCTCGTCTCAGGGGTCATGTGACCCCATCAGTTCTGGGGT
>JAOTRC010000031.1:271059-282680 GCA_027497675.1 Cyprinella lutrensis
GTTTGATAAAAATGGTCATTTTAGAAGAAAATTTCAAATGGCATTTAGAGGCTTTTGCATCTGAACTCTTCAAATATAAAATAAAAATTCTTAAAGACCCAAAACTGTTGAACGGTAGAGCTTTGTATTTGTTCTTTTAAACTTTCTATTCATCAAATAATCCTGAAATAAAAGTGTAAATAACTGTGTTCAACACTGATAATAATCATAACTGTGTTGATCATCAGATCCTCATATTAGAGTGATTTCTGGAGGATCATGTGACATTGGTTTGCTTAACGATCCTTCTCACTGGTAGTGTGACTTAACCTAAAATGCATCGAACTACAATTAATTCTCTAATATATATCCTCAGCTCAAGCTGTTTAAGAAAAGCTCACAATGAAAAACACAAGGCACACAGAGGCATGCTGGGAACTCTGTGCTTTTGTGAAGAGGCGAAGGTGTTGAGCGAGCGAGACAGATAAAGACACGGGACGTGCCGGAGCAGATCCCTCCGGAGAGACGTGTGAAGGAAGCATCCCACAGGAAACCAAGAACGCCACCCATGGGAATCAGACAGATATACATGTGAATGGATGGAAAAATAAGCTTGTTTGCATTAAGATTCTCAATCCTAGTTCCTGTTTATTACCTCGCTGTAATTCCTCATGACAGAATAGCCATAAAATAACCAGACACATCTCTCTGTGTGTGTTCAACATCTGCTGAGAGTGTGTGTGTGTGTGTGTGTCATCTCCCCCTCCTCCTCAGCGTTCACACAAACAAGCGGCTCATTGTGTCTCTCTGCCGCACAACTCAAATTTGTTCAACCAATTTTCAGCAAATAGGGTTGTTAGACGCCGTAAGTTTAATCAGCGCCAGTGTCTGAGCGGGATATTTTTAGCGCCGCGAGCTAAACGCCAAATCCCGATGACAAACATATCTGTGACTTACATGGAAATCTATCCAAATAAAGTGGATTGAGAAAGCAGCGCTGCGAATGTTTGGCACGTCAGCACATTATGAGCGTTATTAGACAGTCACACGCTGAATTTCACAATACGGACACTTTCCACAGTGTGTGTGTGTGAGTGTGTGTGTTTCTGGCAGATGAGGCAGAAGGGAAAAAGTCAAGTTGGCTCTGAGATGATCAGAGAAGAGCACACACACACACACACACACGGTCTGAAACACATTAACCAACTCAATTTCAACATATTTTCCACATGTTGTAAAGATCCTGCTGCTTTACGTTAATGAGCAAACGAACCGTCCTCAAACTGAGCGGACCGAGTCAATCTTTTAACATCATCTCTGCCACTAATACACTTATTTCAGACAGAAATTCAATGGAAAAATACTTGAGATTTCCAAGCGGTCCCCAAGAGTATTTGTCAGATAATCTAAAAGAAGTCTAAAAACCCTTAACGTGCTTGAAACGAACAAAAAGAGCTAAAGCTAGACTAAAAGTGCTTAAAATTAATGCAAAAAACCTTAAACTAGACTTCAAATTAGTCTAAAAAGCTTCAACTAGTCTAAAAGAGCTTAAATTAGTCTAAGAATGCTGAAACTATACTTAAATTAGACTAATAAAAAACTTATAATAGACTGAAAGTCTAAAAAATTTGAATACTACACTAAAGTAAACCAGCCCAATCTAGTCTAAAAGTAACTATATAGTTTGTATTTTAAAAATAATAACCATATGATCATGACTATTGTTAGATAATTCAGACCATTAAACATAAGATTTATATTTACATCCTAACAGACAGATGCGTCTCAGTGTCACTTTCTGTTTGGATCATGATAAATATAAACCAAAAGATCTGATTATTCACAGCAATTATTCATTTACACTAGCGCTAAAACCAGCAAAACGAGGCGATTTTGGAAATATTAAGAATCACGATTTTTGTTTTAAATTGAGATCACGATTCTGAACAGAAAACTAAACAAAATAACATGTAATTTACTAGAGGTTCTGACAAAACGTCAATCGCTGCAGTCTGTTTTAATAAATCTGAATTAATAAGTGAATGATTCAATGACTCACTCATAAATCTTTGATTGCTGGATGAATCGGTGTCTGAAGGAATGATTCAATGACTCACACATGTTCTAACAGTCACATGTCGCCGCCTACTGGTGTAACGATGTAATTGAAACAATCTTTAATTGAAGTATAAAGTTTCTTTCTTTGATTTGCCACTGTCATCAGAGTTAATATTTTAACTATAAACGTTCATAGTTTTCATCCCAAAATAAGTACATATACATAATGTATATGTTGTGTGTGCTGTGTATAATTATTTTGCATATATTTGAGAAATATTTGCATACTGTATATAATTTATATTAGATATAAATGTAAATATTTTATACATATAAATAGGCACATTTTTTAAATATATACATGCATGTGTATTGATACACAAAATAAGTATACAAAGCATGTAAACAAACAATTAATCATTGCACAACCCTAATAAACACACACAGGATCAACGTGCCTCCGCTTTGCATCGCATCTGACACTAAAAAACACCATCTTTACTTGCTTGTGACGTGTTCTGGAGTGTAAATAAAGCCAGAGTCATATATACATATATATATATGTGCGGGTCTGGGTATCGAATAGCTCCTGCCTCTTATTCAAACACTCTCTCAGACTGAGCGTCTCTCGTGTCTGACCCGTCAGCGAGAGCACACGGCCCCGGCTCCACAGCTGGGAGCAATTCACTCGCCAACACCGCCATTAATCCAACCATTCACAGGAATTTATGGCCGAGAGCAAGCCAAAGCTCGTGAGTAATTAGCTGGAAAATTCGACCGTCAGACTGAATATTTTTGATTCAATTCAAAATGTATGTTTCGCCACCCGAGACACCGCTCATCTGTCCTGATCTTGATCAGACAAAGCCGTGTGAAGCCAACACGAGACCCGTGAGCGTCAGTAAACGCCGCTAGACTAAACACCGGCTGCAGATGTTAATGGAGTCGGATGTTTCTGGACGGTGTTGTATTTAACACTCAGATGAAGCTCCACACCGGCGCCGTCACACACAGGAGACCAGCAAGACCCTGCCAAACTGTGTTCTGCGTCCAAGAGGAAATACCACACACACACTCACTCTCACAATCACACACAGACACTCTCACTCGCTCAGAAATTCACTCCAGACTCTTCACCAGGGAAATTTTATGCGTCACGTTTTCAAGATGAAATGTGCTGAGATCTATAAATTATAACTAATATGACAATGAGGAATATTTCACAAAACCAGATTCAGACAGTTTTGGCTTGCATTAAAACACTCTCAAAACCGCCTCGTGCAAATCCGAACAACAACGCTTTTTCAGAACTCACACCTGCAGAACAATCAACTCAAAGGTGACGTTCCAAAAGGACCACCTGTGTGTATGAACACACACACACATCAGCTGATGTCAGTGTAAAATATGAAGAGGTTTTAATTTGGGTTGACCTCACGTAACAAATCCAATACGTTTATCTTTTAAGACATGCCACCCAAACTCACTCATTGGTCAGTCAAACAGATAGCCCCAGCCCGAAACTCACACACTGGTCAGTCTAAAAGATAGCCCCACCCCCAAACTCACTCATTGGACGAGGTGTGAGCCGTCACGTTGCGTCGCTCAGACACAGGAGTAAAGCATGATAACGTCTCATACTCACAGAATCAGACAGCTGAGGTTTCCAGCATCTGGGCCCAGATCCGGGATCGACTCGAAGTCGTTGTTATTCAGTTTTCTGTGAACATAAAACCAAACGAATATGTAGATTTCCTAGGAGGTTCAAGGAGAAAAAATACCCCAAACACACACACACACACTCACATTTCGCTGAGGTGCGTCAGGCTGGAGAACAGCGCTTCGGGAAACGTGCGTAGCTTGTTATGGCTCAGATCCCTGCAAAGAAGAAAACAGCCGTCAAAGAGTTTCTGAAGAGAACGAAAATAAACCCTACTAAACACTCGAAAAGTATGACATCACGCCAGTTCAACTCGGCACAGCATTAATGATCCAACCATTTAAACATACATCGTAAACAAATGCTCCTGTTAAAGCTTCTTCGTGAACACTGATGCTATTAAGAGATATGATTGGTTCCCCAAAGAACTTTTTTTTTAAATAATATAAAGGACATTTTTTTCACAATAAAGAAACTTTTGTGCGTTGAAATTCCATGGATGTTGCATGTACTAAACATATTTAAGATTTTAAGAAAACACCATCCAAAATATTCTTGGTAATCCTTTACAATAAGGTTCATCAGTTAACATTTGTTAATGTGTGAACTAACATGAACTGAGATGACTATTCAGAATCAAACCCCTGAGAAGACTCAGTTTTAGTATGGCTGTGTTTTTTAAGCACATTTAGGGATATGGCATTAAAAAGACCGGATAGAAACATCAAGAAGTGTATATATGTGTAAATGTGCATTAAGAAATATGTTCAATTGAAGCGGATACATAGGCTATTTCATCCAATAAGACTAAACTAGGATGGAAACACATTTATTGAATAAATCACTCGATGTGCAATGAAACCCTCAGCAGAGGCTGTGATTGGATTACTGGAGTAACCAGTGGACCAATGGCATCGCAGTGTCTCTAATGTTGGTTTGGTGTTTCTGATACGCCGGAGTGGAAGTGTGTGATTGGATTGATTGGGTTTAACTGACCCTTCGCAGAAAGTTTGACTGACAGGCGACACACATATACACAGTACACACACATTATGTAAACACAAACTTTTATTTTTCATTTGATTCTGCTGTAAAAAAAACAATAGTGTCATTACTCAGAACAATTCAGTTCAAAAACAGTTTCAAAACTATAGTATAGTGATTATAAATATACAATTATCATATTCATGTCCACATTATTCCCATGGTAGTGCTCATCAACATGCTATCAAGCTAAATTAATAATTGGCCGATAAACACACCACATGTTAAAGCTAACAAACACACAGCACTGCAGATAATGCTAACATTTAGGTCTTCAATCATATTTTTAACGATTTTGTCAATTTTCCAGGAGGAATTTGACGGTGTAAAACTGCTGGCGTCTCGAACGCTCCGGCATTAAAAACACCCTGATCTTCCAGATGTAAATCATGAAAAGATTTTTTTCCTTCTATTTTTCCATTCTGGCAGCGAGAGTTATTCACAGCCAAAGACTCCAGGCCTCTCCCTCTCTCTCTCACACACACACACACCGACTCTTAATGGCTTCCATCTCTGGTTGGGTTTAGCTGCTAATTCAGCAGAAATAATGGGCCTGGGGAAAACAAAAGCTCCTGCAGTGTGACGCCTGAACATGTGCAGTGTGTGTGTGTGTGTGTGTGTGTGTGTGTGTGTGTGTGTGTGTGTGTGTGTGTGAGAGAGAGAGCAACACACCAACAGCTCACTCTCTGAACACACCGATCATAACTCACACACACACCAACAACGCTCACTGTATGAACACACCGATCATAACACACACACACACCAACACCGCACGCTCACTGTATGAACACACCGATCATAACACACACACACACACCAACACTGTATGAACACACCGATCATAACAAACACACACACACACATCAACACCGTATGAACACACGATCATAACACACACACCAACACCGCTCACTGTATGAACACACTGATCATAACACACACACACACATCAACACTGTACGTCTAGAACGTCCAACATGGAGAGTCTCTGGGATACTGATAACTACACTGAACACTTTTTCAGCTGAACTCAAAGATCTAAAACCTTTTCTATGAACACAAAAGGTCTATTTCTCTCAAATATCGTTTACAAATCCATCTGAATCTGTGTTAGTGAGCACTTCTCCTTCGCCGAGGTCATCCATCCATCAGGTGAGGCGTATGTTCAGTGTAGGATCGCCAATACCTGTGCTTTAATTGAACCACTGTGTTTTACTACCAGTCACAATTGTGTCCGTTAACAAATGTACAAGTCTTATGAGCAAAATATATATGCACGAGTATAATTCTCAAAATATATCAGTAGTAGACCCTTTAAAGAAAATAATATGTACAAAATATGATAGTTCTATCTGAAAATTAAGATGTTTTATATACTACTTTTTGTAGTAAGAGGAAGACAGAGGAAGACATCATCTTCTAGATGTGCAAGCAGAAAGTGAACATATCTGGTCACATGACATTAGATTTTAATCAAGACAATCTATTTAGTCATTTAAAAGTTGATTTTCTTTCTTTTTTTTTTGGTCCAAAGTCAATAACAACCTTTTTAGAGCTTCCAGAAATAAGATGCGGTCACAATTGGGATAAAATGGGTTAATTACAATGAGTTTGTTCTTCATGAATAAAATAACACAAGCAAATAAAGTCCAACTAAAGCTTTTAAAGGTCTGGAGGATTCTGTTCTCACAATACATCATGGTCATATGTATCAAAATATTACTTTATTTCTCTCTCTTTACGAATCTGTCTGATCTTCTAAATATATCAAGAGAAACTTTTGGGTAATAAAGAGGTTTTAATTAGATTCTTTGGGCAGATATACAGACACACACAGGCACTCTCTCTCACACACAAACTCTCTCACTCACTCACACACGAGGAAAATCGATCAAACTAACTCAACTGTCAACTGTTTAGATGGAGAAAAGTTTGTTTATCCTAGTTTTAGCCTTGTTTGTTTTAGTTGTTTTTCACTTCAGTGGTCTAAACGGCCCGCACACTGTTATCAGTCTCCACCGTGTGTGTGTTTTGTCAGCATAAATGTGGATGTTTTGATCGTGTTTGATCGAGAGAGACACAAAGGATCTGAGGTAAAAACATAGGGTAAAACACACTCACAGGCTCCTGATCCGCGCGGGCAGCCGCTCCGAGATCATGCCGTGTTTCAGTGCACTGCAGTCGGCGAGGGGTCCGACACACGAGCACACGGATGGGCAGGGGTCCGAGTCCGGGTCCGAGTCTCCATGAAGCGCTTTAAATCCCGTGAGGTGAAACACAAGCAGCGCGAAGCTCACAGCGCGAGCGAGCTGCGGCATTTTCACCCACGACAACAAAACTAACAAAAAGTTCACAAAATCGATCCTTAAAAGTTTCAATTCCACACAAATATGAAAGAGAACAAAGATCTAAGCAGAACCGCGTCAAATGAACTCTCTTTTCGTGTTTAATATCATGAATAAAAGTACATAAATCAGCGCCTCACCAACCGCTCCATCTCTGAGGAACTTTTTTCCACCGCGCGCTGGAATCAGAACAGCATTCCGCGGCGCGCGCTCCCGTGGGCCGAATAGCGAGAGGGATTCTGGGTAATGTAGTACAGACAGACAGAGACACTTATCACGAGAACATTTGGCTTTCTCTTTAGGGGGTCCGTATCATTTAGCGTTTTATTTCATAATCAGTAGCTTTTCAGGCAGAATTTCGATGCTTAGTAAGTCAATTGCGAGTTTTCATCGTATAATTAGGACTTAGTATATCTTAGTTCGACTTTTAATGTCATAATTTGACTTAGAATGTCATAATTTCACATTTTTTGTTAAATTTGACTCACAATTTTGACTTTTTATGTTATAATTTTGACTTTTTACATCATAATTTGACTCAGTATATCATCATTTATGATTTCAGTACCTTGCATGAAATCACTTGAACATATAAAACGTTTATTTGATGAGATGATTTTGGCCCCTATAACATGAGTATAACATGTTCCTGTATAATAAGGTGTGGACAAGCTTTATTTCTTAAACCCATCAGAAAAGCATGTTTCCACTTACAGGAACAATCCTAGTTTGTGATCCTGAGTTGATTATCCAGGAGTCATGACACGTTTCCATGATCATTGTGAATTATAAGTAGGTTAGTGGTTGGATTGAATATTTGATTGTCCTACATAATCAGAGGGACAGACAGACAGAAATCAATTCTTATTAAGCAAATGGCATTTGCTTTCATTTCTAATCATGATTATAACCTCAAGCTAACAATCGTCCGGTTTGGCCCAAATATAACAACTTATTAAGCATTGATTTAAAAAGAAATGTAAATGCGTATTTTATCCTGCTTGTAAGCAATTCATACTTAAAAAAACGTATTAAATAAATATATTATTTATATTTATTTATAATGGTTGTGTTGTTATTTAGGCCTATTTATTTGAAATATGAGAATGTCATTTTATATGCTGGGTTGTTTCAAACAAACTTTGGGTCAAATGGACAAACCCAGCCGTTGGGTTACATTTTTAGCCCAACGTTTGGGTTAAACATATGTATTTGTCATTTTTATTCTTAATGATAACACCCTGTGATTTCACTAGTAATAAACACGTGACGTCCAGCTATAGATCATGTGTGTGTGTGTTATTCAGTGATTACAATATTGTGTTACTCCCGAAGAAAGCAACTGTTACTCTTTATGGAAATGAAAATGTTTGGTCTCGCTCCTGCTGGATTCGCTTGTTTATTGTTGTTTATTAAGAAAAAGTAGGCCTAACTCTTGTAATGTTCTGTTGTAAATGTAAAGTAATGCATTAAATCTGCTTAGGGAACTCGTTTGCTGACGTAAAATATGAATGCAATATCTTTAGAGTAAAAGACCCGTGTTAAACGAGTCCTGCGTCTCGGCTTGTGGACAGATGCCAGTCTTTATACTCAGAATAGCAGAAACCCCGTCTTCCCAGCATGCACTGCTCCGCCAGCACAAACATGGCCGTGTGTTTGACAGCTGACGGTGTTTACGAGTGGAAGAAGGGCCGATTCTGTGCGGAGACACACACACTCATTCCTGCAGGTATATCTGCGGTCTGTGGAGGCGCAGGGCATTCTGGGTATTCTGGAACTGCACTGCTGTTTGTTCAGCCAAGAATCACGAACACGAGTCATTAACCCATAAAGCTCCGGTATCATTAGCACATCTGATGATCACATGATCAGTTTAGACTCTGATGTCAAGTTTAGTTTAACGGTCCACTCTGACCTCTGACCTGCTCCTGATCATGACCACACACCGCTCTCGCTGGCCAGAACTGAGCTGAGATCGGTTTCCTCCACTGTCGGGGACATTTAATATTCAACAATAATTTTTTTGAGGTGGACCATTTTCTTCTAGAAACAAACTTTATGTTTAAAACTAAACTTGTATTATTTCTGCTTTGATACAATCTGTGTTGGAAAAAGCGCTATATATACAGTATAAAGGTGACAACTTGACATCTGACCTGATTTTATCAAGAAAATGTGAGAATAACTTTGATATTGTTTATGACATAAACACATGAACACACATGAACAAATGAACACAAACACATAAACACAGAGAACACACACACACAGCTCAGGTCAGACGTGTGGCCGCTGTCAGAAACAGACCAGGCTCTGTGTGTGTGAGTGGCTCATAAAGAGAGCAGTGTACGACACACTCCGCTCACCACACACGCCTCTTATAATTAATGAAATTACACACTGAATCAGTGAGTTTGTCCTCAGGGCTGTGAGCCAGACGCTGCAAACCGCCGTGAGTCCGCTTAATAATGTTCTTAATAAAGTTCAGAGCTGTCTCTCAAAGTAATGAACAAGAGTAACATTACTAGAACGTTCAGTGAGAGTCCTCCGCTCTTTAATAATGTTCTGAGAACGTTAGAACACAAACATCGCTCATGGAATGTTTCTTCTGGAATGTTTCAGTTGGTGTGTGTTTTAAATGTAACGGTTTTTAAATGTTTCAGATTCAAAAGTAACGTTCCATTATGTGTGAAGAACGATGCGGTGTCACTGTTCCCGCTACACTAGTCAGTGCACTTGCCTGGGTAACTATGATCACGTTTGAGGTTATTAAACATCGACTGGGGCAGAAACTATTGACTGTGACTGAAAATTAATTATGGTGTTCACTGGAGCCGCTTAACACACACACACACATTAACGCAAACATATAAAAACATCCCCCAAATAAAGAAGCAAATGCCTCAGATGTAAAATCAGCCCCAGCTAACAGAAATACATGTTCTAAGTTCAAAATGTCTAGGACATTATCTTTATAAATGTTTAGAACATGGCTGTTAACAAGAGGTAAAAACGATAGAAATACTGTTTGTTTTCTCACACAAACCGCTCGTTTCGTGTCTTAGGCCATCAATGTGTACTTACATTTACGAGTTTGAGGTGGTGACCATAGACCTCCATTATACGACTGACAGACAAAAACGGTTTGACCTAAAAATATCAAAACTGGAAATACTGTGGAAACAAAGACACCTACATCTTGGATGCCCTTGAGGCAAGCTAAAACATATCAAAACATATCACATATCAAAAATGAATTTCAAAGTGAACTATTTTTTTTTCAAAATAGGATTAACACCCCCTTTTTTCATTTTTATGAAAATTTAGATATTTAGAAAATTTAGCATAAGGATGTCCCATACATATTTGTATATTTATTCTTCGACATTTCAAATTTAATTAAAAAAAACAAACATTTTAAATAGTGATTGACTTTTAATTTGTATTTTTTTTTTTGCATTGTAATATTACCGTTAACATTTAGCACCCCCTCCCTCAAATTCTCGCTACTGTAATGTGTAAAAAAAGACGTGTTTATATATATAACGAAAGTAATTGTTTAATTACATTTTATCTATGCTGAGTTGAATAAAGTTAATTGGATTCCAGTATTTTTATTGTACCGAAAAGTCTTTATATTTTGCTCTAAGGGTGTCTGCGATGAGCTTTAGTGCTCATATTAATCTTGCACAACATTATGTTTCTCATCCTAAAGCGCAGTATTGTGTGAAGAGAGCGGAGTGGGAGGAGTCACGAGGAGCCGCTCTGATAGGGCCATTAGTGGATGATTGATGGGCCTCTGCTCCAATAGATGACTGTCATTTCTTTTAGTGATGGCCCTGACCTGTCAGTCATGTGAATGATGAATATGTTAAATGATGTAGAACTGCGGTGACTGAACAGGCATAATTCCAGCCGCCCTCTCAACCGCAGGCAATAAGCCCTCATTCCCTAACATTTATTTACTGCTTAGAGAAGCTCCAGAGCGCCAGTCACACCCCGTTCATTCAAGAGCTCTACTCTTCAGCACACACACACACACACACACGGTCCAGTGGCTTTATATAGTTTATGTTTTGTATTTATTATATGTATGTATGTGTATGTACGCATGTATATAGCCTAAATAAATATATATATATATATACATACTTATACTTATAAAAGTTATTTACTTTTTACTTATTTGTAACTAAATCTCAAGAACATTTCTAGATATATTCTAGACACATACTTCATATTTCATAAAAAATATATATATATTTTAAATAAAGATTAACATTACCACTTAGTAATTACCATCATTGTAACCTTATCATGTAATTTTATACATAAATCTCAAGAACTTTTTTTGTGTATTTTTTTTGGTATTTATTATTCATATATACACATGCTATATATATAACTAAATACACACATAAATACATATAATTAAATACACACACATGCATGTGTATACTAAGAAAAATGTGTTCTCAATATATCAAATATTTATATATAATATTAATTATGTATAAATATATATAAAGTAT
>JAOTRC010000031.1:359822-373186 GCA_027497675.1 Cyprinella lutrensis
GCATTACAAGTAACGTGTATTACGTAATCAGATTACTTATGATGTAATGAGTAAAGTAACGCATTACAAGTAACGTGTATTACGTAATCAGATTACTTATGATGTAACGAATAAAGTAACGCATTACAAGTAACGTGTATTACGTAATCAGATTACTTATGATGTAATGAGTAAAGTAACGCATTACAAGTAACGTGCATCACGTAATCATATACATATTTTTATGTGACGAGCAAAGTAACGCATTACAAGAAACGTGCATTACGTAATCAGATTACTTATGATGTAACGAGTAAAGTGACGCATTATAAGTAATGTGCATTACGTAATCAGATTACTTATGATGTAACGAGTAAAGTGACGCATTACAAGTAATGTGCATTACGTAATCAGATTACTTATGATGTAACGAGTAAAGTAACATGTAATGAGTAACCCATTATAAATTAAAATGTTTTAAAAAATGCATTTGCTTATATATTCTAATTTCCCCCCTTATTTGTCAGGGATGTATTTCTCAAAGGACGCCAGGTACTGGGACGAGCGGACGGACGGGTTAGCAGTGAGGCGTGTGTTTGCGTGCAGGGTGTTGATCGGCTACTACACCCGAGGAGCGGCTCGTTACCGCCAACCTCCGGCCAAATGCGCCGAGGGAAGTCTGTACGACAGCTGTGTCGATGATCCACGTGACCCCTCCATCTTTGTAGTGTTCGACAGGGCTCAGGTCTACCCAGAGTTCCTCATTACGTACGCAGAGGAGAATGGCATGTTTGAGATGGTGCGGTCGGGTTTTGACGCGTGTGACATCGCTGTGGCGGCCGGGGTCGCTCAGGAAAACACAAGAGAAACGAGGCAAACCTCTAAAGCACCAGAACCAGGCCAAACCTCAGTCATCATCCACTCTGGGTCTGCCAGCTCACTCGAAGGTCCAGATTCTGGCCCAGAACACACGACAATCTCCGGAGGAACAGGCTCTCTCATTACGGTCTTAAGTTCAACGTTACACGCAACTGTGGGTGTCACCACTTCACTTCCTGTCTCAGATGAACACGCCTCTACTGCACTTCCTGTGTCAGCTGAACATGCCTCCACTGCACTTCCTGACTCAGCTGAACACGTCTCTACTGCACTTCCTGTCTCAGCTGCACTTCCTGTTTTAGCTGAACGTGCCTCCACTGTGCTTCCTGTTTCAGCTGCACTTCCTGTTTCAGATGAATGTGTCTCCACTGCACTTCCTGTTTTAGCTGAACGTGCCTCCACTGCGCTTCCTGTTTCAGCTGCACTTCCTGTCTCAGATAAACGCACATCCACTGCACTTCCTGTCTCAGGTGCACTTCCTGTCTCAGATGAATGCGCTTCCACTGCACTTCCTGTTTTAGCTGAACGTGCCTCCACTGCGCTTCCTGTTTCAGCTCCACTTCCTGTTTTAGCTGAACGTGCCTCCAATGCGCTTCCTGTCTCAGCTGCACTTCCTGTCTCAGATGAATGTGCCTCCACTGCACTTCCTGTTTTAGCTGAATGTGCCTCCACTGCGCTTCCTGTTCCAGCTGCACTTACTGTCTCAGATGAACGCGCCTCCACTGCGCTTCCTGTCTCAGCTGCACTTCCTGTTTTAGCTGAACGTGCCTCCATTGCACTTCCTCTCTCAGATAAACGCCTCTTTACTGCACTTCCTCTCTCAGCTCCACTTCCTGTCTCAGATAAACACCTTTTTACTGCACTTCCTGTCTCAGCTGAAAGCTCCTTCACTGCACTTCCTGTCTCAGATGCTCCCAGAACGCCTCTGCATCCAGCTCTGGCGGCTCAGAAAGCTGAGAGCTCCCGGTGTCCTCCGTGTGCGAGTGTCCTGGATGAGTCCAGTTTGTCCATGGGGTCGCAGAGCACAGTGAAGTATTCAGTGAAGAGCTCACCGTCTCCGCCAGCGGGAGTGGACAGAACCGCTCAGAGTTGGTCTCGCGCCGGCGACTCGCCGTCCTCTCACCACAGCCGCCTCCTTCCACACGATCACACCGGAAGCTCTTCGGCAGGGGCAGGGACACACACACACAACCCTGAGGTGCAGAAGAGGAAGTGTGCTGTGATGTGAATCTGTAATCATAATGTGCGTCAAGTCAAGTTGCATTAGCAACTAGTATTTGTGTTATTAAAACATTGTCAGTCGAGTTTAAAAGTTTAAGTTATTCAAATGTTTAAGGACATCGGGACGTGTGACTTTGCATCGCGAAAATACTAAGTTTATTTACATCTTAAATATTAACCTGTACACTCACAGATGTAGTGTTTGTACTTGTTTTGTTTATAAAATCAGTTCCTGTGTTATCTAGCATCATTTAGTCTCGCATAATCAACATTTGGCACAGAATTAGTCTCGTCTGTTTTCAACAGGTGCTGCTAATCAATGTCTGATTTATGTGTGAAATCTGATGCAGCACTATTATGCTGTTCTGTGATAAGAGTGGACTTTAAGAGGAATAAAGACTAAAATACACCGATAAAACTGTCGTCTTGCTTCTTAATCATACTTCCAGTCCATTAATCGAATCGAAGAAGCTTTTACATCTCTTCCACAGACCCTGAGCAGCAGCAGCGCACCCCTCCGGCTCTGCGCATGCGCGCGTATGTACCTCTCATTAAATATTCAGAAGGATGAGACTGTTCGTCCAATCGGATGCGAGTAAATTAATGCGGCGAGTCCCGCACGTTCCCGTCATGCACCGTGAGCGCGAGCGCTGATGCTGGAGTCGGTGTGGCACGAGCACGGACGTTTCTGAGGTAAATAAACCAATTCTGTCTTCATTTATGACATTTTTATTTATTTATTGCCTTTTCTGTAATGTGTCATTACTGATAATTAGTACACAAGGGGAAATCTGGTAAACAGACTAAATATTGTATTTTCCTTCTCCGGTTTTTGATGGTTGGGTATCTAAAAATGCGGTGTGATAATATAACACGTCTAAATTAAGGCTAATTGGGAAAACCTCATAATGTGTGTTATATTTACCAACTGTGTTAGTGATAGTGGATATTGATATTGATGTCGGTGAGGGAATCCCTTCAGATATCGATCTATTCATTCTCAAACCTCACTGCCGCCTTTATTCACTTCGTTTTTTTATCCTCATTAATTATTCATCATGAAAATATCCGAATACTTGTTATTCTTCTGTCCTGCTCGAGAACAGTCTTATTTATCCCGTGTATTTTACTGTCTATGTGTATTCTCCGCACACACTGACTGGCAGACGCCGTTGGATGTCACTGCGCATGCGCTTATTTTTGACTTGACTCATGTGTTTGACTGAAGTGTTATTAATATCATAGGGATACATGTCAATCAAACACGACGCGCTAAACCTGGCAAGCGCGTCACCGCGTCATACAGCTCATTATCATATTCTGGTTATTCTAATTAATTAGCTGTGGGTGGGTGTGATTGTTGAGCAGGCACTTAATTTCTATTTTTCCCTACTTTATTTTACATTTATTGTGTATAAATAATACAGCATGGGATTAACCAACAGACAATTAAAATTATTTATTTATTGGAGATATCTGTCTATCCATCTGTCTATCTATGTATCTTTTTATCTATCCATCCATCCATCCATCCATCCAGAGACGAATGAATACAGTCAAACTTTCCCTGTTTGTGAGTGTCAATGTGATATTGATAGAGTGTGTGTGTGTGAGAGAGAGAGAGAGAGAGAGAGAGAGTGAATGAGTGTGTCAGTGTGTCAGTGAGTGTGTGTGTGTGTGTGTGTGTGTGTGTGATGAAGTCCTGCAGTATTTTTAGCTCGAATCTGTAACGACACGATCATTAATACTGCAGGCCTTTGACACAAAGAGCTTCTCCAGCTGTGATGTGCTTAATTCCGCTTCATTATGTGTGTGTGAGTGTGTGTGTGTGTGAGCCAGTCAGAACTTTCATAATAATCGGTTCATTTACAGGAGGGTGTTTCTGGGATTGAAGTGATGTCACTCCAGGCGTGTGTGTGTCTGCGGTGGGCCACATTCTGCTGCGCATGCCATCTGTGTGTGTGTGAGTATGTGAGTGAGTGAGTAGAGTGTGTGTGTGTGAGTGAGAGAGAAAGAGAGAGAGTGAGTTAGAGTTTGTGTGTGAGAGAGAGAGAGAGAGAGAGTGTGTGTGAAGGATAGTGACACGTGTTGACAAAATTTCAGAGCATCATGTGTTGTTCTCTCTTACACACACACACACACACACACTCACACTCACACACTGGTTGCTAAGCGACTAGTGTGAGGCTCCTGTGTGATTGATGATCTGATCAATATATCCAGACTTCTCTTCAAACTAAATTACGACTGGACTGTAAATCTGATTTAATTTCTTTTCTGCAACTCTTCATTTGTATTTCCATTTTATTCTATCATGCATGTTTTTTCTCAGAACGTTGAATTTCTTTTTAATCTATTCTGTAACAATTTAATTGAATGAATCTACTATATTCCACTGCATTATTATAGATAATATGCATTGGAGATTCTTATATTTTATTTTATTTCTAGAGTTTCATTTCGGTTTTTATTGTTCGTTTCTGTCTGTTTTATTACGCAGCATATCTAATTAATCTGCTTCTATATTTATTTTCTATTCTTCCATTCTATTAATTCTATTCCAGAAGAAAACGTGCATAACAGTTACTGTATTGTAATTGTTAAAACATTTGGTAAGTAAACAGAATTGTATTAAGTTTAGTGACAACATTACTATGTTTACGTGGTGCAGCGTTTAATTATTGCTCGACTCAAATTGTAATTTTTGATTATTGTTTTGATTATTATGATATTTCAGTTCAATTCTTGTGATTTTGATCTTTATGCATTTGGATAAATACTAGATGCATGTTAAAAGAAAAGCACAGCCCTGTCCGCTGTGTTATCATTAAACCTTACAAATAACAACTCAAATAAAAAATAAAAATAAATTTAATACGTTTTTATTATATTATAATTATAATCTACACTGATTGATGATATTATGTTTGAGGGATGTACATTACGGTAAGTATCTTTCGACATATTGTTTATTGGTGTTTATTAAATATGGAGTAAGATATGTTACGCGATCTGTCACGCCGCGTTCACAAGCGCCAAAATGCTACTGCTTGAATTTCATAATAAAATTGACAGAATCTAAGTTGAGCTGAGAATTAGTTTCATATCTAAAGTGTGTGTTCTCGTTAATCTAATGACTCGTGTTTAACGATCTGTGTGTGTTTCTCAGATTACCCAGCAGCCTCAGCATGAATTACCTGCGTAGACGTCTGTCGGACAGCAGCTTCGTGGCTAACCTGCCCAACGGCTACATGGCGGAACGATCCAGCAGCTCCAGCAGCTCTCCCGCGTCCCCGGCCACTGAGCGGCGACCTCTGACCCCTGCGACCCCGGCGACCCCAGCCACCCCAGCGACCCCGACGACCCCGGGGTTCCTCAGCTCCTTCTCCAGCGTGGTGAAGACGGCTCAGATCGCTAGCGCTGTTCAGGCTAAAGCCGCCGCCGCTCCTGCTAAGCCTAGCGTACGCAAACCCAAAGTCCTGCTGGTCATCGACGACCCGCACACTGACTGGTGAGAGACTCAAGTCATGAATACAAAAATGATGGAAATTAATCATTTCTAAAAAAGTCATGAAAATTGATTTCCATGATTTCTTTTTTAAATTTTATTAATGAAATTTAAAAAATCCTGGAAATTATAACAATTTAAAAAGAAATGGATATTAATACAATCTGAAAAAGGCATGAAAAATAATACAATTTAAAAAAGAAATCATGGAAATTAATACAATTTTAAAAAAGAAATCATGGAAATGATGACTAAAATCTGAAAAAGTCATGGAAATTTATACATTTTTTAAAAAATCATGGAAATTATGACAATTTAAAAAAGAAATCATGGATATTAATAAAATCTGAAAAAGTCATGGAAATTAATTTCCATGATTTATTTTTAAAATTTTATTAATTTAAAAAATCATGGAAATTATAAAATTGTAAAAAGAAATGGATGTTAATAAAATCTGAAAAAGTCACAAAAATTAATAAAATTTAAAAAAGAAATCATGGAAATGAATAAAATTTTAAAAAAAGAAATCATGGAAATGATTAATAAAATCTGAAAAAGTCATGGAAAATTTATATTAAAAAAAGAAATCATTGGAATTACCGTAATGAATTTTTTTTTTAAAAATCATGGAAATTATAAAATTGTAAAAAAAAAAGAAATGGATATTAATAAATTTGAAAAAGTCATGGAAATCATTAAAATTAAAAAAAAAAATCATCAAATTAAAAAAAAATCTTGGAAATTAATAAAATCTGAAAAAGTCATGGAAATGAACAAAAAAAACATGGAAATTAAAAATAGAATCTGAAAAAAATCACGAAAAATAATAAAATATTTAAAAGTGATTGAAAATTTATAATTAAATCTAAAACAGTCACATAAATGAATAAAATCTGAAAAAGTCATGGAAATGAAATTATAAAATCTATTTTTTTTTCTTGTTATGCCAAGCTCTGAAATGTTTTATTGAGTTTTTTTTTAAAGAATTTGCCATTTGAGTTAAAATAATTTTAATTCATTTTTTACAAATTTTACATTATTGAACCCTGAAGAAATTAATTATGAAACTTAGATTTAAACTTAGATTAAAATGAATTTGATTAGAATTGAATAGAGTCTATATGTGTAAAGTGGTTCTGTGTGAGCAGCAGAGGCTGAAGCACGACCTTTGTTTCACCACTAGAGGGAGTAAGAGTCCATCACAGACCAGCAGGTGGCGCTAGAGAAACACACATCAACACACATACACACACACACACACACACACACGCACATTAACACACTCCTCTTCATGAGAGCCGGCCTGTGAGTGAATGTGAGGCACGTCATATAGAGAAACACTGATCAGACGTTGATGTCTGGGAAACTCTTCGTCTCGGCCGACACTCTTATGAAGATCTGTGCGTGTGTGTGTGTGTGTGTGTGTGTGGGCATTCCTGAGTGCAGTCAGAGAGAGTCTGGGAGACTCGGACTCGTTCCCAGCGCTGATGATCGGAGTGAGGACACAAACACAGCTTCTGTCACAGCGCCTGTCTCGACATTGAATTTAATGAATAATATTATAACAAAAATACATAATAAAATTATACTAAAATAAATAATAGCAAATGAACTCTCTCTCCCTCTGAGTTTCTACTTCTGCTGTTTCCATGTCAGAGACTCTAAGACTGATACTAATAAATAATCGATAAATAAATAATAATTGCAAAATATATGTATAATAAATAAAATATAAGGAATAGTATAGATAATGAAAATGTAAGTAGAATGAAGAATTTACAATAATATGAATAATAATAATAAACAATAATACAATAAATAACAATTCATAAATTAAATGTAACGAATTGCATTATCAAAAATACCTAATAGCAAAATTGAATACAATGAATATTATAACAAAATCTTATAAACAAATATACTTTAATAAAATAAATTAAATTAGTAATACAAAAATCAAATCTAATAAAATAAAATAAATTAAAACATATTTATCAATAAAATATAATAATAATAACAAAATAAAATAATTTAAATATGAAACTAAATGCACTTATTTAATGGCTACAACACGTATAGAAAAAAAAATAAAAATACTTTTTTAAAAAAGTAACGAGTAACGAGTTACACTACTTCTTAAAAGTAACTTCACCATCAGCACTGTGTGACACGGGTCAGATCCGGGTTTGAGTGTTAACTGTCACATGATTGGTGTTTTCCAGGGCCAAGTACTTCAGGGGCCGGAAGCTGAACGGCGAGTACGAGATCCGTGTGGAGCAGGTGAGAGCCGAGAGCCACACACACACACACACACCCTGTTTGAATCTCACACACATATATCAGTAAATCAGTAGAATTAAAAAAATAAATCATGGAAATTAATGAAATTTTAAAAATCATGGAAATTGTCAAATTTAAAAAAGAAGTGGATATTACTAAAATCTGAAAAAGTCATGGAAATTTATACTATTTTAAAAAATCATAGAAATTAATCAAATTAAAAAAGAACTCACGGAAATGAATAAAATCTGAAAAGGTCCTGGAAATGAACAAAAAAAAATACATGGAAATTAAAAATTGAATCAGAAAAAAATCACGGAAAATAATAAAATATTTAAAAGTGATTGAAAATCAATAATTAAATCTAAAAGAGTCACATAAATAAATAAAATCTAAAAAAGTCTTGGAAATTAAAAAATAAAATATTTTTTTTTTCTCGTTATGCCAAGCTCTGAAATGTTTTATTGAGTTGAAACTGCCAAACTAAAGTGCCATTTGAGAGTAGAAATAATTGTAATACAATTTAAGAAAAAAAATTGGATACTCCGATTCATAATCTCCATCTGCTGTTAGTCGAGTTTGTAATTCCGACCGCTAACATTTCAGTTTGACTGTTGCGTGAGCTCTTGAAGCCCCGCCCTCTTCCTGAAAGGGGGTGGGGTGCAGCAGCTCATTTGCATTTAAAGACACACACACAAAAATGGCATGTTTTTGTTCACCCTCAAAAAGTGGCGATTTTAACATGACAACATAACATAAATGATCTGTGGGTATTTTGAGCGAGACCTTCACTAAACACTTTTATTTTACCTCTTGTAAAACGGGTTCAGCTTTAGATGTAAACAGAGCTGGGGTTCAGGCGGGTTTATCTCCGGATAAGGCTGAGGTTTATCTGCTGGCTTTAATAACACACTCCACAGACCCGCTGGACCCACAACAGAGGCTCTGTGCTCCTCGTTCTCCAGCGTCTGCTCGCCACATCTGGATCAAGGCTGACCTCCAGATGCCTGTCCTCGTGTCCCTTCTGACGCTCACATCAAACATTATTCACGTTCTTCGTGACTTCAGAGTAGAGTATTTATCGTAAAACTATTTTTTTTAGTATTAAATAGTGTCGGCGAGTGTTTAACTAAACCTCAATCCATACTAAATATTCTCACTACTTGAAATAACTTGGCTGTTTTTCTGTGCTGATTTCACCACTGAGACTCTATACAGATTTTATGAGGATGTTTTATTATTTTGTCCTGTGTGTGTGTGTTTGAGAGAGCTCTGGTCATGTGATCGGGTGAAAGGCACCTTGCGTTCTTCACCCTAATGACACCCATTAGCTTCGGCTCCAAAAATACCTGCCAGGATTCCAGATGGATCATGACGCCAGCCCAGACTTGGAAAGCACTGTGGACTCTGGACTGTGTGTGTGTGTGTGTGTGTGTGTGTGTGTGTGACTTTTTTTATAATGTGTTTCTGAAAGAGACTCTTCTGCTCACCAAAGCTGCATTTATTTGATCAAAAATGCAGTAAAAACAGTGAAATATTATTCTAATGTAAATCATCTGTTCTCTGTGTTAATATACAGTATAGTGTAAGTTATTGATCAAAGCTGAATTTATCATCATTACTCCAGTCTTCAGTTTCACATGACCCTTCAGAAATCACTCTAATATGATGATTTGCCACTCAAGAAACATTTCTCATTAGTTTCTAGGCTGAAAACAGTTTAATACTTTTGTTTGGTGAATAAAAAGTCCAAAGGAACAGTGTTTATTTAAATATAATAAATATAATATAGTCTTTACTGTCACTTTTAATCAATTGAACACATTCTTGCTGAATAAAAGTATTCTTTTATTTGGGAAAAAATCTTACTGACCTTAAAACTTTTCAAAGGTAGCGTATATTGTATGCTTTTTTTTGGTGTACTGTTCCTTTAAGACAATTCTTACCTTCTGCATTTAGTAATTTCCTGTCTTTATAGAGATCTGTGAGGAAGAGGCTGTTAACTAGAGTAGACTTGCCCAATCCAGATTCACCTAAAACACACAATGTTCTTGTTATTGACAAAGATGAGCATGAAGTCAGTGTCACATGCTATAACGATGATCTCAGACATACCTGCCACCATGAGGGTGAAGTCGAAGCCCTTCTTCACCGACTTCCTGTGGACCTGATTAGGAAGCGTGGCAAAGCCGACATACTGCTTGTCCTGAAAGCCAAAAATTAACAATCTGTATTATTTCTCCTGGAAGAAAGAAAGTCATACATGTTTTGAATGATTATTTTGGGTGGACTGTCCCTTTAAGACAGAGCTTCTGTGCATCGTCAGACTGACACAAAAATAGCAGAGCATGAAAATGCCAGTAGTGTTGAGACTCCTGCAGATCTACCAACTGTGCCGGAAACTGCTCAGCATTCATAACCGCTCAAACAGACCCTGAGAACACTAATATTACTGACAGATATGCACTGAATGAAAGAAAAATCACGATCAATCCCGACAGCAGAACCAGCTCAGTGTTCAAGCCAAACCGAGTGGCCATATACACACTCACACATAAGCCATATTTACATAAGCTGAAAAGGTCTTTTTAACACACTCAAACTTGGGCCAAACACAACTCATCTGACTGCCAGAGCATCTCACAGCCCGTCATGTGTGTTTCCGAAGACCATCGTCCTAGAAAAGAGAAACCCTTCGAATCTCACAGTGTGTGAGAGAAGATGTGTGTGGAATTCAATTACATTGAGTACAAACAATGAGATTGTTGAAGCAAAACTATGCTGTTCCTAAAGTGTTCCGAAGGATTTTTAGCATGCTGTTATGAGGCTGTTTGGGTTTTCAGGGTGGTTGCTAGGGTGTTTCTGAGGTATTCTAAAAGTGGTTGCTAATGTGTTGCTGAGGTATTCTAAAAGTGGTTGCTAGGGTGTTGCTGAGGTATTCTAAAAGTGGTCGCTAAGGTGTTGCAGATGGTATTCTAAAAGTGGTTGCTAAGGTGTTGCTGAGGTATTCTAAAAGTGGTCGCTAAGGTGTTGCTGAGGTATTCTAAAAGTGGTTGCTAAGGTGTTGCTGAGGTATTCTAAAAGTGGTTGCTAAGGTGTTGCTGATGTATTCTAAAAGTGGTTGCTAGTTACACATGAAAGATTAATTGTTAGGGTTAATCATATTCAGGGTTGATACTCAGAGGTTTGTTCAAATCTTTAACAGAATAAGAATTCAAAGCACTAAAATGTGCATAATATCATGCATGCACAGCAAAAAAAATATATTTCTTGAAATTAATATCTTTTTTGTCTTGTTTTTCAACACATTTCTTAACATTCTTAAATCAAGATACAAAACAATATATATTATGTCTTATTTTCTGAAAAATGCATAAAAAATAAGTGAATTTATGCTAATTTCAGGTCTGCCACCCTGGCTCAGAAAAATAAACTTAATTCAAAAATGAAAACAAGATTATTTTTCTGACCCAGCAGACAGATATTGTTCTTGTTTGAACCATAATCTCACTTAATTTTGAATCATTTTTCAGTACACAAAACTTATTATCTTGTAATTTTCAAGAAAATGTGTCTTCATTTAAGAATACTTAAATACTTATACTGTAAAAAAATACAAAATACTGAGTAAGGAAAACATTTTTTAAGTGTCTGATGTCATACTATTTACAATAACACTTATTAATAAACTAAATGGAAGCATATTCATTTGCTGCTTTTATATATATAAAACTGCAACTGAATTTGCTTTCATTTAATTAATTAGTAAGTATATATATATATATATATAATTTACAAGACATAAAGACCGAACCTTCTGTCGGGTGGTTCTGGTTCGGGGACACAGAAGTTTCTCCACCAGTTTCTCCTGCAGCATCATGTTGTCCATCCTGAACCAGACGCCTCAGAAATGTGTGCCGTCCGTCTTTAAACCAGCGTGACCTCTCTCTCTCTCTCTCTCTGACTCTCAGTTTACCACTCTCTTCCTCTATAAACAATCTCTGCTTTCCTTTTCCTTGATTTCTCTGTGTGTCTTGCCCATGGCACATCCCAGCATGCCGTGTTCAGACAGGCAGACAGAGGAATCCCCACATGACCGAATGAAAGACTGACAAAAGAAGGTAGTGAGTGCGAGAGAGTGAGCGAGTAAGAGAAACGAAAAGACGTAAAGGGGGAAAAAAGCATGGAAGCAATTTTAGACAGGAAAGGGGGGCAGGAATAAAAACACTCATTCATTTAGCCGGTCATTCCTCCCCCACTTTTTTTCCATAGACGGCTCTGAGGTGTAGGGATTTCTATGTGTGTGTGTGACTGTGTGTGTGTGAGGGAGTAAGACACATTTAGTAAGATGGCAGCCACACCCTTCCCACCAGACCTTACCAGACTGGCACACACACAGCTTTTCTACAGACGACAGCACAGCAGAGTGACCTCTACTGTAGTATTACTTACAAATGCATTAAATTGTTCTAAAGTTACAGTATGCATACTGTTACAAAAGTTTCAAATAAATGCTGATCTTTTGAACTTTCTATTCATCAAAGAATCCTGAAAAATAATGCATCAAGTATTCCACAAAATAATCTGATAATAAACCTGATTTTTAATCAGAAATGTTTCTTTGAGCAGAAAATCATCATATTAGAGTGATTTCTGAAGGGTCATGTGACACTGAATACTGGAGTAATGATGCTGAAAATTCAGCTTTGATCACTTTTTGATCATATTAACTGTAAATTGTAGTAATATTTTACAATATTACTGTTTTTACTATATTTTTGATCAAATAATTATTGGATTAAATGTATAAATTCAAAGCTTAATTACTGAACGCATCAAAAAAAAAACGTATCGATGTTCGATGTGCTTATCAATGATTCTGTGAATATGTGTGATTGAATCTTTAACCCTAAAACCGTATTCTGGACAAATGTGAGCAAAATAGTTTTGATTTATTTTTTTTTTTTAAAAAATACTTCCCTTGATCTGAGCAGTGCAAGACTTGGCTACTTTTCCTAAGTTTGCCTCCAGAACACACACATATTTTTGACTCAATTCTACAATCTTAAGTGGGTGAAAAAAAAAACTCCTTAATCTTAGAAATGAATGGGAAAAACTGTAATTTAGAGCATTATAAAATAAGCCAAAATAAGACACCAGGTGACAGAAAAGTCACTTCAACTTTAGGTTTTAGCTCTAAGAACTTATTGGAATGACATTTTAATGTAGCAAAAAATAAATAAATAAAATTAAAAAAAATAAAACATAAAATAAAAATAAGCATAATTTATATAAAAAATATAGTACTTTGTTAAGTACTAAATAATAAATTCAAAAATACCCCAAAGTAAAAAACAAAAACAAAAAAACACCATAAATGGATAGACAAAACTTTATCGAAGACAGTGATATAACATTTATAGTAAATAAAATTTCGGATCACACCTGAGTCCTCTGTGCCCACATTTGTCCACAATTACAGGATTAAGGGCTATAA
>JAOTRC010000031.1:490473-501724 GCA_027497675.1 Cyprinella lutrensis
TAGACCATAAATATTGCATAAATATTAATAAATTCAAACGAATTATCTCAAAATACTAAATTAAAAAGAATAAATATTATTGAACAAAAATAAATTGCATTAGTTTTACTGGGATGGAAGAAGTTTCATTTTTAGGCCTCCGGTCACTTCTGACCGGTAAGGCCCAGGACGTGACTCATAAGACCATCAGAGGGTTAAAAACAATAAAAATCTTACTGATCGAAAACTTTTGACTGGTAGTATGTGTGTGTGTGACTCACGTGGTCGATGAGCTCGCGGATCATGCCGTTCCACTGGCCCGTGTTCTCCTCGAACGCGCCGTACTTCCCGTCCTCCACCAGCCGGATCTCGTAGCGGAAGCCCAGGATCGCCGCTAGCTCGCGCAGCAGATCCACACAGAAGCCCTCGAAGCGGTCGTTACCGTACAGCGGCTTATCCGACTTCTTGAACATCACGTACGGCTCCTCCTGAACACACACACGCGCATCGAGTTCATAAGTTACGTGATTAGCAATACTGTGTTGACAGTAAGTTAAAATCAAAATAAAAACCAAGAAAATAGTTGATGCAAAAGTTAGATTTAGGTAATTTAGGTCAATTTTTTAGGTTAATTTTGTCTACAAATGTTAAATATTCCTCATATTGTAGTATGTGGACAACAGCGTTGTTTAGGCTGGAGTCTGTGGATGTGTTTACAGAAAACCATGTACATTTCTTTTAAATAAATGAATAATAAGATTAAAATAAATTAATTAATGAGTGTGTGTGTATGTGTGTTTACCAGTATGGTGGACACGCGCAGTGATTTGTTGGCGAGCGAGTCTGTGATGTTGGTGATTTTACTCTTGTGATTCTCTGTCATGTTCAGTCCACGCGGAGGGTCCCACGTCCCGATCTGTGCAACACACACACACACCAATACATGAATTCACTTACATATTATCACAAAAACACTCTCTCTCTCTCACACACCTTCTCGAGGCCGTTCTCTTTGAGACTGATCACGTCCAGGTCGAAGTCGGTCCTCAAGCCGTTGGTTTTGTTGAAGAGGATTCGCCCCGTCAGTCCGTCCCATGATGCCTGACGAGATATCAGGGATATATAAATATATATAAATTAATAATATTTTACAATTTAACTCATTAAATAAATAAATAAATAAATAGTTGATATTTCTGTTTATTTTACTATAGTGCTTTGGTTGTCAGAAAAGTGCATTACAAATCAAATGTATTATTATTATTATTATTATTATTCACGTACAGTAGAGGCTTTATATCAGAATGTGTTCATTTCTCTCTATATGAATCTTATTGCGTTTTTCTCTCTCTCTGTGTGTGTGTGTGTGTGAGACACATTGTTCCTCAGGATGATGTTTGACTGCAAACACTGCAGGTTCAGTGCGTCATTTCCACAAATTACCAGCTATGAGTCCACAGATCTGAGGAGAACACACACAAGACTCTCCATCTGAACACACACACACACACACACACACACACCTGCAGTCACAGACAAAGAGAGATTTATTTCTGAGATAATGACACAAACACACACACACACAGAGAACAATCACTTTTATCAGATCAAACTGATGTACATAAATCAGGCAAATTTGTTTTTTATTCTAATATTTATATTTTTATTTCAGCTAAAAATTTACATTTTACATACTATTATAGTTTTCATTTTTTTTATTAGACTTTTTTCACATTTTGTCATTTTTTGGTTTTATTTTTTTGTGATTTCTATTATTTTTGTGTATTCACATTTTAATGTAAGTTGATTTTAATTTGAATTTCGTTTATTTCAGTTCCCAAGGCATCAGCTAGTTTGGGTTTAATCTAATATTGATATTAAGTATAAATGTTCCACTGTAAGAGCTGAATATGGTGTTTCTCACTCTCGGATCTGTGTGACGACACTAATATACGGACAGATCTCTGAACTTGCTGAGATGTTTAATGAAGCTGATGGATCTTCTGTATGCAAATATATATAAATATTGGTACTGCCACTTTAAGAGCAGTATATGCTAATGATGTGTGTATGTGTGTGTGTGTACCTCTTTGATGAGGCTGATGAATCTCCCGCCGAAGCGCCAGGGTTTGTGTCTGTTACACTGAAGAGAACTGACCGTGATCTGAGACGACTGCTGGACGGCCACAGCGACAACGTGAACCGCATCGTACATGAGCGCAGCGTCCGTCTGCACACACACACACACACACACACACACACACACAGGTTTGGTTAGCTATACTTGTCAGGACATTCCTTAGGTGTAATGGTCTTTATACTGTACAAACTGTATCTTCCGTTCCCCTACACTAACCCTACCCATCTCACACACACACACAAACTCTAACCCAAACCCATCACACACACACACACACACACACACGCAACCACTCACAATCAGTGTGAGATCCTTAAGGCTCATAAATAGATCCCATGAATGACAATTTAAACACACACACACTGTTACCAAGAGGATGCTCCTCTCATTACTGCTCTTGTGGATAATGTGTGTGTGTGTGAGAGAGAGTGAGTGAGTGAGAGAGCTTGAGTGTGTGTGTGTGTGTGTCTAATGATGGCTTCCAGCTCAGACAGAAGAATTGGAGACGATCCTACAGTGTTTTCAGTCTCTGTATGTGTGTGACGTGTTGAAATCAGCCGTGTGTGTGTGTGTGTGTGTGTGTTGAGCTGTGCTCTGACAGACTACAGGATGATGATGAGCTCTTCATTACTACAGTGTTTAATTATAACCAATCACAGGACTGAAATCACCGTGGCAACCCTCGTCCCATCACAGGCCTCCTGCTGTACGCTAGCAACAGAGATTCACCACACCAGCAACGGTTTCCATGGCAACTCACTGGCAGCAACGGCGGTTGTCAAGATGATAGAGAGAAAGAGGGGGGGGGGGGGATGCTCTCTCTCTCTCTCTATTGACTTTCATTTTGATTGTATGTGATATTTTATATCTTTTTTTACTGTATAAACAAAAAATCAACACTCATAAACCCACACACTCTCACAAACATTCTCACACACACACACACACACACACACACACGCATAGTTAAAGTTTTAACTTCTCAAAAGAAGTAAAAAAAAAGCTCAAATCAGGTTTAGCTCGTCATCATGAAGCGTGTTTTTAAAAGTTGCCAGATTGTGTTTTTCTCTTGGAGCCGAACAGACGCGGCGTTACCGATGAAGAGCGTCTCCATGGCAACAGCGTTCCGATGAAGAGCGTCTCCATAGCAACAGGAGAACAGGATCAGAAGAGGAGAACCGGCACTGTTAACCCTGTAAAGCTTTCTTTGTTTTTTAAATGCAACTGTTTATTAAATACTTTTTTTTTTGCGTGTTTTTTTTGTTGAGTATCATATTTGATACATCAGGCGTTTATGGCTCATATAGTCTGATATAGTGAGAATAACATGGAAAATCTACGTTTTATTAAGAGGCCCAAAGTTGGCAAAAATATGCAAATAGAAGATACTGACATCAAATGCGTATGAATATGAATCGTCACTCTATAATGTCTTATTAAGATGATATTTAAATTAGTGCAGGGCAACGATTAATCACAACTGTAGTAAAAGTTTGTGTTTACATAATATATATGTGTGTGCAGTGTATAACTATTTTGTATATATAAATACACACATATGCATGTATATATTTAAGAAAAAAATTATATTTAAAAAATGTATATTTATACAATATATATACGTGTGTGTGTGTATTTATATACAAAATATTTATAAAACACAGCACACAAACATATGTTATATAAACACAAACTTTTATTATGGATGTGATTAATTGTTGCACTAATTGAAATGCTTTCTGATTAAAACTGCATGCATCAGATATAACACAGCAGGCTTTATAGGGTTAACTCATTATTATAGACCCGCATCTGATATCAAATCACCGGTTTCATCTCTTTGTCTTTAAATGACAGACAACAAACTGCAGATGAACTTTCCTCCCGCGGACGAGTCCCATTATCCCAGAGTCTGATTAAATCTGAAGAGCAGATTCGCTCATGCAAACGAAGCAAAGTCATAAACATCCGTAACGCTAATGAAGCGTTTCATCAGCTCATGTCTCCACACTTACAGCGCTCATTTATTATGAAGCCCAGTCCTCTATCTTCTCATGTTAATAATAGTTCAGCTGAGGATTTACTGCAGATCTGAGCCGAGTTTGAGAGCATTTCTCTGTGGGATTTTCCAGATCCAAGAAACTAAAGACTGTTAATATTCCCAAACACAGTATACGTGTGTATATGTGAGTATATATGAAACTGCTGACACACACACACTCACCGTCATGAACCCGTCCAGCAGGCCTGAGTCTGGTTTGGGCGGTGCCTGTAGTCTCTCCATGCTCCACTTCTCGATGATGGACGAAACCTGTTGACTCTCGGTGTTCAGGATCCGGAAACCCGTCATGTTCACTCCACTGAACCGATACGGCTCCATATCCAGAGCGAACAGATCCTGAGGAGTCACACACACACACACACTTATGATCAACAGTGTTATTATCCTTAAAAGTTTAATAAATATTAAAGGGAAAACACACACAAAATGAAAAAGCTTCCGCATAAAGCTGACTGAGGATGTGATCTCACACACACGCACACCGTGAGTGAATCAAAGCCTGTCGTTTCAGACGAGCCCTTTTCGAGTCACGGGAGGATCTCAGATCAAACCTCCACAGCGCTCCGAGTCTGAGACGAGTTCAGCGTTCCTCTTTCCCACTCTCTAGCAAAGACTGGAGCGCTTTTACTCTCCACACACACTCTTATCAAAGCAGACGAGACTCAAACACACCCGAGTGACAGATGCCACTTCAAGAACAGTCGAAATTACACCGTTTAACTTCAAAATGAAGCTTTCAAAGATTCTAAAACAAAAAAACTGTGAATGAGTGAGTGAGTTTGTGTCTGTGTGTGAGTGCATGTAAGTGAGTGAGTGAGTTAGTGTGTGTGTGTGTTTGTGAGTGAGTCAGTGAGCGAGTGAGCGTGTGAATGAGTGAGTGAGTTAGTGTGTGTGAGTAAGTGTGTGTGTGTGAGTCTCACCAGAGTTGTAAAGATGTAATGATAGTATTCTGTCACCATTCCCATTGAAAGAGCCTGTGTGAAATAAAAGAACACAAACATGAATAGGTCATATTTCAACAAATACAAAACAGAAAATTACATTTTACAGCTTTTACCATTTTGTTTTACTTTTATTTTCCTGAGAATGAAGCAGCACAAAGAAGAAACCTTGAGAATTTTTAGTAACTCTTATAATCCCAATAATGAATCTCTTTATATTCTCATCATAACTGCAATATAATGATTCATTATTGAAATAACCATAGATTAAACTATCAGTACAAAAAATGATACTGTGATCTCTAAATCCTTTCCCGTTTAAATAATATATCATTACGCTGTCCCAGCATCCAAAAGTATGTTCTAAGAACGTTATTATTAACGTATGTCCAGTGACATTTTTATTTGGTCATAACTTAATATTTATAAGTGTTTATGTCAGAATGTTTTTGCATTTTTAATCCAAACCCACGTCTAACTCGGCACTCCACACACACACACACACACGCTCGCCCGCAGCAACACACCCGTCCAGTGTGAAACCCATCCGACAGACGGTCGAGACACGCGAGTAACAGACCCGTGTAGATGTTTAAAACAACCATCCGTGACACTGTATCGTTCTTCACACTTTATGGAACGTTACTTTTGAATAAAGTAGAAACATTTAAAAACCACTACGTTTAAAAACCGTTACATTTAAAAAAACGTTACATTTAAAAACTGTTAAATTTAAAAACCGTTATGTTTAAAAACCGTTACATTTAAAAACCGTTGCGTTTAAAAACCGTTACATTTAAAAACCGTTACGTTTAAAAACCGTTACATTTAAAAACCGTTGCATTTAAAAACAGTTACGTTTAAAAACCGTTACAATTAAAAAACGTTACATTTAAAAACCGTTACGTTTAAAAACCGTTACGTTTAAAAAACCATTACATTTAAAAACCGTTCCATTTAAAACACACATCAACTGAAACATTCCAGAAGAAACATTCCATGAGCGATGATGTTTCATCATTAAAGAGCAGATAACTTTGAACTTCTGTTCACGTAACAGGACGAAGGATAGTCTGCACCGCCGGACTCTCAGAAACACCTCCATCATCATCATCATCATCATCATCATCATCAGTGCTGCGGGGATAAACGAGTGTGTTCATCAGTTCTACATCTTTCATCAGATCTTCAAGCCCTGCGGCCAAACCGCCTTTTTAATTACGTTCTCATTTCGGTTTCGAGGCGTCTGGAATAATGTCACACTAATAGAATTTCTAACACTGAGATTTAACATGAGAAATGGAGACGAGCATCCTCTGAACACGAGAGGAGTGTGTGTGTGTGTGTGTGAAGAACGCTCACCTGCTTGAGGATCCAGGCTGCCATCTCGTGACTGCAGTCGAAGATGACGTGGAACTCCTTGGCTTTCTTCATGTCTTTGAGGAGCGGTTTGGCGTCTTTGGTGTCGGCGGAGAGTTGCCGGATCTTCAGCCGGATGTTGAAACGAGAAGGAGCTTTAATGAGCTCCTGCAGACGAATGAGACCTGAGGAGAACAACAGCAGGTCCAGATCACACACACACACACACACACACACACACCACAGCAGACCCATCTCTAGGGTTGTGTATAGTTTCGGACAGGTATGAATTGATCTGATCACATGTGTGGACATGATGTCGCTCCACTGGGACTCGTCTCATTGCAGCAGAGCATTCTGGGATACTCAGGGGGGGCTTCAAGTGACCTTAACAACGGTAACTAATGGTCGCCTGGCAACTGCCTCCTGCTACTCTAGGTGAGACTGAGGACATCAGCAAAAGATGCAGTAAAAAAATAATATATCAAGCCTTCAGAACACACACACACACACTGAATCTCAGCATCACGGTGGCCACTGAACATGTTTTCATCGGGGCCCATCTGATTTGCCAACAGCAGGAGTCTCACACACTCTCTCTCTCACACACACACACACCACAATGGCCGTTGAACATGTTTACAGGCGTTTGCTTTGCCGACAGCAGGAGCCGCCGCTGAACGCCTAATTAAAACAAATGATTCCGGCTCCCAGTTTGATTCAATTTGCGTGATTACAGGCAAAACGCTCGGAGAACGTAATACAATACTTTCTATTAATTAGAACAGCCTAATGAGGAGACGCAGCGGTGAGATTCATGAGGCGGGAGAGACTGAGATCTGATACCACTGTACGCAAATAAGCCAGTTATTTAGTCTTTATTATAATCATCAACGTTATTCTTCTCCAATAACCCGAACAACACCCGCTCTATGAGCTCGGGCTGTACTCGCTCTATCAGTGTGATGAAGTACTGCACATTATGCTAATTTTCTATATGCATAAAACACCCAGATGACCAGCTAGGCAGTCGACAAATGGACCTGTCGGTGAAATATTCTATTTTTATTTACTTAACGTGGAGATTTTAGGTTAAAATTTACATATTTGCATGAGAGAATGTGTGTGTTTAGGTCCTGTAACATCTGCACTATTGTTGTCCTTCATTTTAAACATTCATTTAAAAATCATTTTAAACATTTGCAGAGTGACAAACGTATTTTTTTAAAGTACAAATAATCCAAACAATATATAGAAAACTATTTGAAAATTTTTATTTACATTTTTTCTTTTTTATAATCTTCCTGAGTAACAAATATCATAAATCCAAATAATTTATAAAAGCTATTAAAAACACTTCTAACAAATGTTTATTTACATATGTTTACATTTCTGATTTTTATTTGCAAATTCTTTAACTTTTTTATTGCAATTTTTCAATCTTCCTGAGTGACAAATGTATATTTTAAAAGTATAAATAATCCAAATAATTTATGAAAAACTATTTACTTTTTTTCTTCTTCAAATGTTTAGACTATTTAAAATAATTTACATTTTTTATTTACAAATATTTACATTCTTGATTTATTTACAAATTCTTTAACTTTTTTATTTGTAACTTTTTAAATCAAAAAGTGAGTGACAAATATATATTTTAAAAGTACATATAATCCAAACAATTAAAAATAAATATACAATTTTTTTATAATGTTTACAATTTTTATTTACACATCTTTACACTTATATTTACAAATATATACTTCCTGATTTATTTTATTTGTACTGTCATCAATAGTCATTTTAAAGGCCTTCCTGAGTGACGAATATATATTTTAAAAGTAAAAAAAAAATACAAATAATTTACACAGCGCTAGATAAAAAACATTTAGAATTTTTAAATAAAAATAAAATGAGCATATTTATTTCTGAATAGCACACTGTGCACAGACTATCATTAAGAAGTAGTACGCAGCACACAGTGTGCACTGAGCTAGTGTTCCCTAGTTTCCTAGATGTGAATGTAATTAGTGTGAAGAAGTGTGTGAGTGTGTGTGTGTGCTCACCCGTGCTGTCGTCGTACACCACCGTGACGGTCCTCCACCTGAAGAAGTGCACGAGGTCCAGGATGGCCCGGCTGAGCGAGGAGAAGTCGGGATACAGACTGACATAATAAGAGTCCCTGTTATCCGACACCTGGTGCTTCCAGCGGGTCTGAATGTGAGGGACACCGAGAGCGTTCGAGATCGACTGCACCGCATTGGCTGACGAGCTGTGGGAGGGGCCAAAGATCGAAGCCACGCCCAGGGAGAGCTGCTCGCAGGCTGCCGATTGGACAGTCGAAAACAACACATGACCAATCAAACGCTCACCCACAGGAAATATTCACATTCTTGATTCTTTTTTAGAATTCTAAACATTTCTGATTATTTTTGTACAAATATTCACATTTTTTTGTTTTGTTATTTACAAAAATGTACATGATTTCATTACTACTTACATTTTGGGGTTAACTTAGAAATATTTACATTTGCAAATACAAATATATATGTACACATTTTATTTACAAATATTTACATTCTCTTTTTTTAGACTAATAATTATTTTTGATTATTATTTCCAATTGTTTATTTAGATATTTGATTATTATTTACAAAAATTTACATGATTTCATTATTAATTACATTTTGGGATTTATTTACAATTATTTATATTTTTTTATTTCATTTTTGTTTTATTTGTTTTTATTATATATTTACATTCTTGATTATTATTTACAAATATTTAAATTATTATTTACAAAGTCACATTTTTATTTACAAATGTGTACATTCTTGTGTAGTGGTTACAGTAAATACATAATTTGTGAGGTCTTTTGCAAGAGTGTATTCCAGAGTTTACAGCCATCGGATGTGTTTTTTAATCCAAATTATTTTCTGTCTTTATAGATGATGCAGTTCATACGGTGAAATTAAAGAAACCAGAACTTTCTTTAATATTGGCTCCTCTTTTTTCACACAAAGTGATCATACAATTAATTCTGAAGTGATTTTTTTGTTCCCTTTAGAGCATGACGGTATAAATCAGCATAAATAGTATTTCGTTTTTGAACGACGTGATGACAGAATGCTGTGTGAGCAACACAGAGATTAGATTTGATGATAAAAACACAGTTTTCCCGCAGCTGTCGAGGTCACTAATGCACATATTCAAATGAGCTGCTTTTATTTGTCCATCAGTCTCAGTTTGAAACTGGATGTTGTTTGACAGCAAACGCAGCTCACGTGCTAGTTCTCTAAATGAGCCCAATTTCACTTTCCATTCCAGCGTAAAAAAAAGGTCATTAAAATTACAAACGAGGCCAGAGCTGAAGCTTTGGGTGTGCACAGGAAAATAGGGCAGCGTTTGGGAAGACAAAAGAGTCTGTTTCAGGAGGGAAACTCTCTCACCTTTCCTGGACGCCTCGAAACTGTCGAAGACGTTGATTCTCTGGATGTCGTACGTGAGCGTCGTGTTGGGCAGAAGCGTCCGGTTCCTGTTGATGGTGTTCAGGGCGAATTTAAAGGCCAGTTCTTCTGGTCCAGATGGGCCGCTCTCGATCGACTCGAAGATTCCTCCTGCACACAGCGGTGGCCAAAGGCACTTTTAACATAATGCATTACAATACTGCGTTACATTACTTAGTTACTTTTAATGAAATGTAATGGGTTACGTTACTTTTGAGTTACTTTTTCTCACCTGCAGCGCTGGGTTTGCTTGTTTGTTTTTTAACAACAACAAAAAAGTAATTTTGGTTTTAAGAATGGAAAGAAAGAGAAGTGAATAATCCTCATGATGAAGGAAAGACAGATTTAACCCCTTCAGCTGCTCATATTCTGGATTACAGAGGAGAAGTTCAACACTCTTATTGCTAAATCTCCTCTAAAGTCATGTTTGCTAATTAGTCTGGCTGAATCAGATCATTGAAGGTCAGCAGCAAAGAAATACATAAAGTATATTTGTGTCATTTAATATGGTTAATTATAATTATGGATGTGCATTTTACTATTAATTAATTTTAATAGAGCAAAACTGAATGTTTTCGTGAAAGTGAGACAAATAAATGCATGATCACATTTAGTCTAGAACTGAAATAACCATCATGTTTACACAGCGCGCCACACACACCTCACTTTATTTCCCTCAACATGAGGACAGGAGAGCTGTCAGTCAATGAATGTGAAAAAGTAACTTAGCTATTTTGTTGTACATTGAAAAAGTAATGTGTTACTTTACTAGTTATTTGAAAAAGTAATCTGATTACATAACTCAAGTTACCGGCAAAAAGTTACAAACAACACTGCCTGGAGGCACACATGCACACACACACACACACACACAGGCTTCATCTTCTCACTTACACACACCAACGTCAGAGAGAGAAAACAGCATCTGGACACCAAAACACTGAAACTCCCAAAGTGCCGGAGCTTCATCAGTCAAACATCTGCACGCTTGTGTTCTACTAGATCTGGTTTTCATGTTAATCCCTGTGGGGGAAATCAAGTTTTAATGTTGTTTATGCGTGTATGTGGGGTTTTTAATACACTTTAAGACACTCCATGTGTAAATTCATAAGTCGACAGTATTGTAAGACAGTCTCAAAAACACGGTTTGAAATCGCTGGTGTTTCTGACGTCACAAACGACCTTGTAATCAATCAGATCAACGTGTGATCGTCAACCAGTGGATCTCTGAGCTGAGTGAGTGAGTGAGTGAGTGGAGGCGGGGCTC
>JAOTRC010000031.1:520280-533070 GCA_027497675.1 Cyprinella lutrensis
ATCTAAAACTATTCCACTTCTTATAATCTTATATATGCATACAAAAATGGAAATAATAAACATTTTTTATAATTAAACATTTTTTATAAACATGAAAAAATATTCTCTCTTACATTCCACAGAAAAAAAGGGTGACGTAAGGAGTACTATATGAACATGAATGCAAATGAAGTTATACCGGAGCTGGTGTGTACGACACGGAGGAATTAATCCCGGTCTCTTGAGCAATAACCGTTCCACCAGCTGCAATACGACAGAAAACAATGCAGTTATCATAATTCCATAGAATGCAACCATCATAATTATATGAGTCACATTTTAAAACATGCATAACATCAATCAACACATTTTGTAGCAAAAACTCCCAGATCTCCTCGCAGTCTTGATTTACAGTAGTAAAACTTATTTTACATATAAGAGAGTCAAATTAATAAATCATGGATATCTATTTCACACGTCACATCATTAAATAATAAAACAGTCGCACTCACAACTCTCTGCTTTGTATTGAATTATTCTTTTTTCTAAACCGGGATGAATGTTGGCTATAATATCCTGCAGGACGTCCAAATTATCTTCACCCAAAAGGTCTTCCTTCTCCATCTCCAAAAACACCTGCAGCAGCGTCTAAAACACACACAGAGATGTGCCGTCAGACTAAAACACACGTGTTTAAAGAAGGTTTAGTCAAAAACCACATGCTGAAATGTGCCGGACTGATGCGGTGATGCCGTCTCTCACCACTTCCTTCTCTAGTTTTTTGCGCGACAGTGTTTTGATGAGGAAGAATTTAATGTTTTTCAGGTCCCGGTCACAGATGGACTCCGACACCTCGTACAACAACTGTCTGAAATGCAGAGAAATAAACACAGTTCATTATTTCAAGGATATTTTTAACATAACTCTGATTCTGTTCGGCTGAAAGAAGAAAGTCACATCTAGGATGGCTTGCGGGTGCATAAATCATGGGATAATTTTCATTTGTGGGTCAACTATCCCATTATATAATACCAGTGCCTTTTGGATAGTGGACATTTGGCCACTTCACTCTTCGAAAATTAAAATGTGCAGCTGAGGTGACGTGACGCTAACACAGCAGACAAACGGCCATCAGCGGCAATCCACTGTCACTCAAGTGGCCACACCCTCAATTATGCAGAACTTTAAGGCATAATATACTTTAAAGGGAGGAGTTATAAAAAATTCACCCCCTCACAGTCGTCATGAAGAACAAAACTAGCGATATAGAGCAAAACCATTTCCTGCTCCCGACTGTAAACATGTGTTTTCCTGCCATTTTAACATGCGAGTCTAAGGGAGTGAGTCTCTTCTGCAGCGCCTCTAGTGGCCGGTGGAGGAACTGCAGTTTGAGGCACTCAGTGTCGGAGACTGGAAATATAGAGTTAATATTGTGCCATAATTTATTAGCGAGATATGCATTTGTGTGCACTAGATTTGGTAGCTATTTGCATGCAATTTGTATTTATTTATGAAATATTATCTAAGCTCATTTATTTACATTTGTAATACACAATACTCTGCATTTTCGCTCAAATTGGCCTTAATTATGGCACAATATTAATTCCATACTTTGGTAAAAAGCCTTCAATGAATCACGTTTTGAGAGCATTATTTTAACTTTGCATGAAGCTTTGGATAATTAGGAGTATTTTCTAATGGGAAGCGCGCGGGTGTCTCGGCTCGTCCCTGAGCGCGCGCGCGCATCGATCACATTCACAACTCGTTCCTGTGGTTTAACGAGTGCGCGAATCCCCGAGCGCGCGTGACTGATCGTGAAGGTGCTCTTCTTCAGGTGTTGAGTTCAGGAGATGCTCACATAATGAGATTTCACAGATCAGAAGTGGTTCTTTATTTCTGCTCCGTCCTCAAGAGGATTAAACTCGCAGATATATTCATTCTAAAGTCTCTGTGTGTGTGTGTGTGTGTGTGTGTGTGCTGTGTGTGTGACAGAGACGGATGTAGATGAAGATAGTGGCTCTTCTGGGCATTATAATTAAAAGCTGGCTATTTTCCTGATGAGTGTTTTGTAACTGTGTGTGTGTGTGTGTGTGTGTGTCCAAACTCATTACTGCTGCTGTCTGTCTGTGAGAGAGAAACACATCAATCAATAATATCTACAACTGCCACAGACAACACTGACCGAGCACAACTGACACACACACACACACTCTCTCTCTCTATCTATCTCTCTCTCACACACACAGGATTGAAAGAAGGTCTGTTGCGCCCTCTATGTGACAAATCGCTGAATTACACACTGCAACATTTTCCAGAACTATCCAGATAAATGACCATAAATAGCTCTATAGGTGTAATTTCAGTCTCACTGGTTGCTTTCAAGTTTCAAACTTCAAACACTAAAAACTGACTTGTTAGAACATTTACATTTATTGTGCATTTATTAATTTAGCAGACGCTTTTATCAACAACAAAAAAATCCGACTTACAAATGAAAGCAATAGATGCAGTGAAACTAACAGTAGGACAACAATATGCAAGTGCTGTGACCCTTCAGTTTAATCTAACGCAACATAAAGGTCAGAGAAAGAGACTGTGTGCCTCTTTGAGATAAGATGGTGTTCACTTGCAGAGCGCAGGTTTCTGGAGGGCACAGAAGTCTGAATAAATGAGTTTAGGTATACTTCAGTATACTTCAGGGTGACTCGCTTGCTTCAGTCCTCAGTTACAGTCTGCTAAATGACTAAATTTAACATGTGAATAAAGACCAAGGTCAGTAGGATCCACTAACTCTCTAAACTCCTGAGTTTAGAAGGATGTTGGCGGAGAGCATCATTGTAGGTTCTTCCGAAAGGTGACCAGAACAGTTAACAATGCTCAAAAATATATATATTTTAAATATATATAATAGATTTATTCTAATATTATCCAGATATAGATTATTTATTTGTATATACTTATATTTAGTAATTAAAAATCTTTAAAAAATCATTATAATTTCAATGGTAAACAATAATGTATTTGTGCATTATTTGTGTATGTGTTTCTCTGCATGGGCCACTAGAGGGCGCCGCTGCTTCATGTTTCACACTCATCGTTATGACGCTGCAGTGACAGGAATGAATTTAAATCTCTGATCTCTCTGCTATATTGTGAAATATGTGAATATTAATATTTCTGCCTCTGATTGCCTTTGTCCTCACGAGCATCTTTATCCATCTCTCATGAGGGACAGCATGTGTAGGCCCCTACTTTTATTTGGTCCTTAGCTCCTAGCAACATACAGTTTTGCTAACGTTCCCAGATATTAGGTTATGAAAAGGTTATTTCTAAACGTTCAATTAAAAAATGTATTAATAACGTGTTTTTTTCTTGCTCAATTTATCAATGAGGAGAGCAGGGCACAACACAACACATTTTTTTAAATCAATGCAAATAATTTAATAAAAGGTTTTAACAGAAATGAAATAATTAACAGCAGTGTAATGCACATAATTCACCACAGGAGGGCGTTTCGACGCGAGTCTTTAAATTGATATTACAGATATAAGAATATATTTCCACTAAACAAAAGCGAACCTTTCTAGATTGTTTACTATGTCGCTTTAAATTAATAATTTGTTAAATAATGTGAAATTAATGCAAAGTAAGTTAAGAGTTCAGAGTTTAGAGCAGAGTTTTCCTCTGGCGCTCTGAATACAGTGCAGCAGTGTAATTCACACAGTTCACCACAGGAGGGCGATTAAACTCCATTTCAAAAAGAATATCGCAGATGTAAAACATATTGATAGAAAATTTGAAAGGTAATTGCCAGATGTTTTACTGCGTCACATGGCAACCAACAATTTATTTAATATTACAAAATATTGTATCTCAAAGTTTTCATCTGAGTGCAGAACACTCTTTGTCCAGTAGGCTATCTTCACGAAATATTATCAAAACTTTCCGCAAATTCGCGGAAGGCAAGCCTTCAAACCTGCTTGATCCAAAGGTCCGTGTAACATGATCATCGTTACTTTATATATGTAACATTATATAGGCTATCGTTTTATAAACATTGGAACTTTACTTTTGGGTTAAAAAAAAAAACACCTAGGCCTAACTGAAATGTTTCAAAAAAAAAATGCGCCATGAATAATGTTTTTGTTCTCGTGTTTTGAGAACATTATTATAGACCAGATACCTTTGAATTAACGTTCAGCGTTCAATTAATGTTACTAAAAGAGCGTTTGTTCCCAACGTTGACAGACCGTTCCCAAATTGGCACACGCGCGCGCGGACACGCGCACACACACACCCTGTTAATGAGTCTCTTGTATGCCGGGTCACTCTCTCACTCTCTCTCTCTGCTTCACCAATCATCATACTCAGACAGGAAGTGGCGGTGTGTGACTTCCTGCTGCGCGCGCCCTGTGATGACCCCCTGTTTAAAGCGCGTGTCTGATAAACGCGCTCAGGAAGATTTCAGTTCACAGTCTCACTAATGGAGGAGACACAGGAAAGACAGCGTGACCCGCTGCACACATACACACACACACACACACACACACACACACACACACACACACACACACATCAGTCTCTCACAAACAATCAATCTGTGAGTGTCTGTTACAATTCAGCTTTAATTCAGTTTAGATTAATATTTTTTACATTAGGCTATTTACAATTTATTATAGTAAATTATTTAATATTTTTTTTACATTATTTACAATTTAGTTTATTATAGTATATTATTACTATTATTAGTATATTATTTAGTAAGTATACTATTAGTTTTTAGTATATTATTTACATTTTAGACTAACTCAAACATATTCTGGTTAAACCGGTTTGACTTTCATAATTTATTACACGTTTAGTGTCAAAATTATTTTCAGTTTAATACTGTCCACAGAATCTTGGAGATTATGTTGAAAATAACTCTTTAAGATCGGCACAACAACTTAAAGAGAAAATGAGAAAATTATACATCAGTCTATAATACAGGCTATGGCTGTAATTTATTATATTTTATAGCATTATGTTTTATTGTTTTATCCCAATCCCGTGACTGACAGCTCAGAAATCAACCAAACAGAAACTAGTTTATAAACGCATAAACACCTGCGAACACACACACACACACGCTCTCCACAGACCGGGGCATGTTGTCACACCAAATAAACGACTACAGAGATTTTGATTGACTACTTAAGGACTTTGCATTGAAAAATATATTGTGATATATGAAACAACAACCGAGATCCTGACGTCTAGACACGTGACACCCGATACACACCCACACTAATGAACCATGAAGAGAAGCTGTTGTAAATCTATTGCTTTAGAAACTCACAACACACAGGTTTAGAGCTCAGATGAAACCAGGAGAAAGTTTCACTTCAGAGAGAGCAAATCCTGCTCTTCATATCAGTGACATTTTACATCCTCCTTCCCACAGGACTCGAGATCGGGATCATGTGTCTCAGAGAAACTGAACTCTCTCTCTGCTCTGTGGTTCACGGTCTGAACACACATTAATGGCCACCGTGTGCATTACTATGGCAACGGTGAGATCTGCAGCCCGAGCGACTCATCAAGGGTTAATGACAGAAGATCGGGGCATGTTGTCACACCATGACCACAGAGTTTAAGATTGACGATTTAATGACTTTGCATTGACTAATATTTAGCTAACAGATCATTGATCAATTACATAAAATTAAAAACCACACAAAGGACATTTTGATTATGGGAAAATATTTTAGCTTATAGGCCTAAAGTGCATAAAAGTTGGTTTATATAAGATGCGTGTGTGTTTTTGTGCGCGTTTGAGAGAGCGTGTGTGTATATTAAATATATGAATTATATGCATGCTAAAGTTCACAAATATTCCGGAATGGATCGTGTGTGTGTGTGTGTCTGAATGGACATGTTCCTTTAGATGAAAAGACTCGCATATAAACCGCTGCGCGTTCTGGGGGTGCGCGCTCTCGCCCAGCGCACTCGGCCTGCTAATGACACAAGCGTATGCGCGACCGCGCTCCCATCAAACACACACAGATTAATGTGATGATTAATATGATCGACAGATTATGAGCTGTTTCCACATCTTCAACATCTTTTTGTAATGTGTGCTAAACATCACTAACAAACCAGCGACAATAAACATATTTACAATTACCGCGAATTATTAGGAGCCTATAATAACTGTAGCTAAATAAAGTCATTCTATAGGCTAGAACATTTGTGCGGAACAAAACATAGGCTATTTTATTTTTCCCACAAGCAATCTATAGTTAGTTCTATCGATAAAAATAAAGAAAGTTTGTGTTATGTAGTTATTACATTCCTTAAAACGCATTTTTAAGTAGCCTATTTGTATGCACGTCAGGACACATTCCACAGATCTCCGTCATTTCCTGCATATGGAGTTTGTCGTGCACGAGCAGAAAGAGAAGCAGAGCTGATGTTTTCTGTGAGAGTGAAAGGCTTTTGTCGGTGATTGATAAATAGTTCCTGTGAGGTTAAAGTGTGTGTCAGCGCGAGCGTGCTCTGGAGCTGCAGCGCGTGATTTCGTTCTCTCTCTCTCTCTCTCTCTCTCTCTCTCACACACACACCGCCAGCCTAAACTAAAACAGCCTGTGCTATCCACAATATAATCCTAATTTTAAGAAAGCCTGTCTTCTTCTCCTTCGTTTTCTCCATTTCCCCCATTTATTTTCAGTTCTGACCTCTGTTCTCATTTCAGTGTGTGCTCCGCTTTCGGTCTGAGAATGCATAGAGTTGAAATATTCAAATGCTCTGCGAATATAGAATATTTCCAGACGAAACTGGGATAAAAGGAAAATTTCTATCCTTATTTTTTTAAATAATTGCTTTGCAGAGACAAAATTCCGTTAATTCTTTATTTAACAGCGTCATTGTTGTAAATGGTACATGTGGTTATTGTGGCAATAACTATAAATTATGCACAATTACACGCAATTAACCCTAAACCAAACACCTACATGTTAATTAGAACTTAATTAGAATTACACTGTAACACTGACACCTTAAACACGGTGTAACCACATTTTGCACGTGCATAATCGAGATCTTATTCTAATCTATAAATTACAAATATGAACTGACCACCATATCATTTAAACATAAACATTAATTATAAAATCTAAAGGTCTATTATAAAAAAATCAACACTCTTCATGATCACATGTGCGCTATTTATTTTTTTGCATTTTATACACCTGCTTTATATTAAAGGCTTTAATTTGTTAGTCGCAAATTACGTTTATTTGTCATTGTGCATTTCGTAAGTTTGTCTTCTCTCGCGCGCGCGCCTTCAGAAACTCAGACCAATGAGCGCGTAAGTGACTGGACAGCTCGAGCTCGTTTCAGACACACACACACACACGGTAGGCTACCTACCTGAGGATGAGCTCATGTAGAGAAGATTCCAAGCCGAATAGAATAGAATGGAATAGAATAGAATAGATGAACAGTCTGCGAATGTTATGGAAATATTGATCTCAAAGAAAAGGGGGTGAGTATGTTATTAACATGTTTTTTTTGTGAGTTTTACTGTGGAATAATAATAATAAAATTAAATAGGCCTACTATAGCATTTTAAATGATCATAATTATAAGACATAAATGCTAGTTTTGATAGAGTAACATGTTTAACTCCACCGCGTGTCTGCGATCAGATTCGTGAATTACGCGGAATATTATTCAATTCAGTTCACATGTATTTGCTCAACACATGCCGTTTCAATAAATGCATGCTTCTATAATTTAGAGTTATGTATTTCAGAAATGATGCACGTGATTAATCTGCATTTGCTTTTGTTTATAGCTGGGAAACAGCGGATTGATAAAGTTTTTGTGCGTCTGAGGCCTGCGCGGGTCAGATGCGCGTCCACGCGTCGGTGTCGCACACCTGTCCGATGAGCTCTGCGCGTGTGGCTGGATGGACTGACACTTTGACGGGATTTGAACTCTATTCGCGCTGAGATGAAGGAGAAGTCCAAGACCGCGGCGAGAACGCGCCGGGAGAAAGAGAACAGCGAGTTTTACGAGCTCGCCAAGATGTTGCCGTTACCGTCCGCGATCACATCTCAGCTGGACAAAGCGTCCATCATCAGACTGACCAGCAGCTACCTGAAGATGCGCCTGGTGTTCCCGCAAGGTCAGAGCTCTTCAACACACACACACACACAATGAGCAAACACAGTCCTCTTTTAGTCAGCGCGCCAAACATACGCGTTATAGTCCGTTCCGCGAAACATTAACAGCGCTGCGAAATTATTATTATTCACACACACACTAAAAAATCCTCTTTGTTGAGCCAAAAAGTGTTCTTTCACTGGGAAACACCCGTTTGGAAACTTTATTTTTTAATAATAATAATAATAGCTCGAGCTATAATGATGTTTCAATATGTTCAGCATCTCAGAGTCAGAGGGAAATGCTTTGAAATGCCTCATAAATTCTCCCGTTTTCTGTCATATTTTTCACTATAGGCCGTATCTATTTGTGGGTTTTGAAGAGTCCTGTCATATGCATTCAACACGCTCTAAAAATAGCACGACATTATAAATATTCTGTCATAGTAACAGTAAAGCTGCAATCAAACGGTGTGTAGCCTATTTTTAAAAGCGTTATGCAAATAAAGCGCGTGCTTCATTACAGCTTGATTAGGTTACACTTTATTTGAATATATTGTCTTGTTATCCAGTGCAAATATATAAACATTCTTATACATCAAGATACATTTGCGGTGTCATTACACATGTCACAGTTACTAGTGTAAATTATAATAACACGCAACTATAACCCAAACCGACAATAATTATACGGCAATATATTAAATAATGGTTATGGTAAGATTTGCAATATCATGCAGCGCAAAGGGCTGTTTTTTAATTTTATTTTAATTTTACAGCTAATAATAACTGGAACATTTAATATAGGCTATAAATGCACTGATAACAGCTGAGCTTCCTTCGCTTTTCAAATCGATTTTACTTTACAGGAAATACATCAAATAATTGCTCAGATTCAAAATGTAGGCTATAGTGTGTTTAAAATGCTTGGTAATAAACATTTTGAACCATTTTTTATTGATTGATAGATGGATGGATGGAGAGAGAGAGAGAGAGAGAGATAGCGAGGTGTTTGTGAGAGGATGAGTCGCCCTGATCTCTCGCGGTCACGAGCGTGCCTGCGCACCCTGCGCGCTCATTACACCGGGTGCGCGTGAGGCTGTCTGGACCCCGCGAGCACGAGTCACTTAAGAAACAGATGAAATTATAATGCTCGAGCGGATGATTTTCTTCTTTCTTTGAAGCCACATCTGCGAGAAACATCGTTTTCATGAATTAAGCAGCTTTAACTTTGTTAACTTTGATAATTATCAACGTGAAATAAAGCGGTTTTGGGGTGTCCTATAAATGTTCGAAGTGTTCGTCACACCGTAATGGTGTTTACATTTACCCAAATCTGTGGAGAATAAATGTTTGATCAGAAACCTAAGAATATTAAAATTTAATGAGAACAAACGTTAAAAACTCGTGTAAATAGAACCACGTAGTCGAAAAACACACTTAATTTTGTATCGTGCGTTAATTTAGTTAATTGTGCCTGAAATCTAATAAACGCGATATCCTCACGCGGCCTTTTCCTCCATATTTATCAGCACTGGACACACACACACACACACATAGGTTGAGGAAACGCAAAATGAGTAAAAGGCCAACATAGGCCAATAATAATAATTATAATAATATACAATAGGCCTATAAAATAATATACAGTATGTATTATCATTACAATATATATATATATATATATACACACACTTCGTCGCTATAAAGTCCCCGTGTATAACTCACCGCAATGTGCGAATCATTACACTAATGGATCAATTCAGAAAACGGGCAAGAGTCCAGCAGTGTGTGTGTGTGTAGGCCTACATGTGGCATTTACAGGCTTGTGAGCGAGTGTGTATTAACATGTCGGTCACGTGATTTGCGCGTGTTTGCGGCTGATGTCCGTGATTTGCTTTCCCGACGGCAGTGTTTGTTCACGAGCTTACATTCACTCACACTATCGATAGTCTCTCTCTCTCTCTCTCTCTCTCTCTCTCTCTCTCTCTCTCTCTCTCTCTCTCTCTCACACACACACACACAGCTTACGGCTAAGTGAATGTTATAATAAGGATTATGAGTATATACAACTACAATAAAATTGTTATTCTGATATTTTATAAAATATTATAAAATGTTTGAATTAAAGACAGATTAAAATTATAGCTGAATGTACACTCTATAAAATGCTGGGTTGTTTAAACCCGATTTTGGGTCAAATATGGACAAACTCACATGTTGGATTAAAAATGCAATTTATAAAATTAACCCAACAGCTGGGTTTGTCCATATTTGACTCAAAATTGGGTTAAAACAACCCAGCATTTTTTAAAATGTAAACATGTAAGTTGTATATGATATTAATCCAAGTGCACAAAACCTGCAGAATCCTCCTGTGGTGTGAATATGAGTTATTCATAAAGATGTGATTATGGGTTATTGATTGAGACTTGTGATAATGGGGTATTGATAAAGATTTGTGATTATGGGTTATTGATTGAGACATTTGATTATGGGTTATTGATTGAGATATATGATTATGGGTTATTGGTTGAGATACATGATTATGGGTTATTGATTGAGACGTGTGATAATGGGCTATTGATAAAGACTTGTGATTATGGGTTATTGTTTGAGATGTGTGATTATGGGTTATTGATTGAGGTGTGTGATTGTGGGTTATTGATTGAGATGTGTGTGCAGGTTTGGGGGAGGTGTGGGGTCGAGCCCGATCTAGAGATCACACTGCTCAAGAGCTCGGATCGCATTTACTCCAGGTAATAATCAGCAAGATGCTCCAGGTAATATGAAGACTTTTATACTATTATCATTGGCTTTAATAATTTAGAAATACTCCAGGAAATGTTTTACATGTAAATAGCAGCAGCGGTTACACTTTATTTTATGGTGTCATTGTTACAGTGTTAACATATATTTAAGTACTGAGTCATATTAAGCAACTACAGTACATGTGCTTACTCTCGGGTTAGGATGAGGTTGAGGGTTATTTGCATGTAATTATGCATAATTTACTGTTATTACTACGGTAAGTACATGTAACATATGTAACAAGGACACTGTAATATAAAGTGTAACCTGAGGAACCCTGAAACACGCATGCCTGGTTGTGAGTGTCTAACGAAGCTTGTTTGCAGATCGTTCTGTGTGTGTGTGTTCCTGTCATGACCCGTCTGATATTCTTGATCTGCAGACGTTAGACGGGTTTATATTTGTAGTTGCTGCAGATGGAAAGATCATGTATATTTCTGAGACGGCGTCGGTTCATCTGGGACTCTCACAGGTGACGAACACACTAACATCTGACGGATGCCATGTTCATATGTGTGTGTGTGTGACGCTGGACCACAAAACCAGTCACATGATGCACAGGTGCATCAGTGGCAATAGCAAACAATACATTATATGGGTCAGAATTATCGATTTTTCTTTAATGCTAAAAATCATTAGGATATTAAGTCAAGATCATATTCTATGAGGATATTATGTAAATTTCCTACCGTAAATGTTGGACACAGTAATATCGTGAACATAAATGCACAACTTTAGGAGATTTTCTCAATGTTTTGACTTTTTTTGCACCCTCAGATTCCAGATGTTCAATAGTTGCATCTCGGCCAAAAACACACACCATGGAAAGCTAATTTATTGAGCTAGATGTGTAGATGTCAACCCTAGTGACTGGCTTTGTGGTTTTGTGATTGTTTGTTCGGAGCGTTTGACTGAGGCTCTTGTTTCCGTCACAATCAAATATTTAAAAAGATTATTGCGAATTTTGATCTCACGATTGCTCCAGTGGAATGACAGAAGTCCTTCCACACAGGTAGAGCTGACGGGAAACAGCATTTATGAATATGTTCATCCGGCCGATCATGACGAGATGGCGGCGGTTCTGACGCCACAAGCGGCGTATCACACACACTTCGTCCAAGGTAAGACGTCACACACGCTTTGCAAAACTCACTTTATCTAGAACACATTTCTAATTGGTCGATGTCTTGCATATGCAAATGAATGAGCCCATGTGACATCACAGATCCCGCCGTGTTTTTGAGTTTGATTAAATCTGCTTTGTTTATAACGAAGAGGATGTTTCAAGCTCTGAAACTTGCAGAATGTTTTAATGTTATTAAATGTCAAAATGTTATTATTTCATGACTCCTTTAATAATGTTTTAAGAGCGTTCAATAATTATCTTAAAATCCCCCCGTATCTCTTAAAACTCATCTTTGGTCAGCAAAATTACATATTTAAGCATCATTAATTCTTCATGCCTTAAAATTTCTTGAATGTAACTCGACACCCGTGCCTCATTTAGTATGCAGATCTATGAATATGCAAATGAGCTCCGCCTCCACTCACTCACTCACTCACTCAGACATCCACTTCTTGAAGATCACACATTGATCTGATTGGTTACGAGCTCGTTAGTGACGTCAGAAACACCAGCGATTTCAAACCGTGTTTTTGAGACTGTCTTATACAATGCTGTCGACTTATGAATTTACTAGGGCTGTGCAAAAATTAATTGCGATTAATCGCATCCAAAATAAAAGTCTGTTTACATAATATTTTTAACATAATATATTGTGTTTACGTAATATATTTGTGTGTGCTGTATATAATTATTTTGTATATATAAATACACACACATGCATGTATAT
>JAOTRC010000031.1:627363-643737 GCA_027497675.1 Cyprinella lutrensis
GGAAATGTCCCGCCCCTTTCCATAACCGCCAGTTTAACACACTACTGACTAACTCAACCAGGCCCCGCCCCTTTATTCTGCGCATGAATTATTATGGAAACTCCTATGTGTATGTTTTCATCCTGAATATCACGAGTTCAAATTTGATATTGATTTTATGCAACATTTCAATAATAAGAAGTTAATACTGTTATTTTTGCCACATTATCTGCTTTTTACATCTTTATATTAAAATATTTCAATTGATTGACAGCCCTAATATATATAGGTAAATAACTTGTAATGATTAGCTAACATCCTCGCATGTGGATCGAGTAACGGTGGTTCTAAGTTGGTGAACAGGTGTTGGTGTGAATGTGGGCGGTCTTATGTTAATTTGTTTTGCAATTCAATTCAGGTTTATTTGTGTAGCGCTTTTCACAACACACACTGTTTCAGGAAGTGAGTCTATATTACAGTGTACAGTGTTCTGTTTCAGAGGAAACTGTCTGAGTTGTGCATTTGTGACACGTGGATAGTAAAGATTACGTTCCATGAAGATATTTTTGTACATATCCTTCAGTAAATAATATATAAAACATTTATTTTTGTGAGTGGATGCAGAACTTAATAGGAGATTTTCTCAATGTTTAGACCCTCAGATTCCAGATGTTCAAATAGTTGCGTCTCGGCCAGATATCATATTCTAAGAAACCATACATCAGTGGAAAGCTTATTTATTCAGCGTTCATAATGATGTATAAATCCCAATTTTAAATTGACCCTTGACACTGGTTTTGTGGTCCAGATTCACATTTTCGAAGTGTATTTGCATGCACACATTCACAGTCAGCTAAACCGGTATTGACGTAATGCGTGCCTGTGTTTTGTGTGTGTAGCGGCGAGGTTTCTCTGCACTGCTTGCAGAATCACGTGAGGTCCTTCACGAACAGCACCTGGGTGTACCTGCAGGACGCCACGACCGCCGTCAAGAGCCGAGCGCAGGAGCTGCTGTCACGAGCGTGATGCTCACACACTTTTAAACGGACGTTTCTTCACCTCCCTATTTTTGCTTTATTTTGTCAATTTGCATGAGATTTTATATCTGTTGTGCTGACAGGTCTGTCTTTTATGCAGATGTTTTTCTTGGTGTTTATTTTACACAAAGTTGCCAATCCAGAGGGAGTTGAAAGAGGCTGCTTTTACACACACACGCACACACAGTCCTCATCAATAGCTGTGTGCGTGCGTGTGTGTGTGTGTGTGTGTGTGTAGTAAACCAGTGATGGGCCTCTTGTTCCGAATGAAACATGTCTGTGGTGAAGGACAGAGACGGATCCCTAATGACTACTGCTGCTGGCTGAGCTCTTTACTTGAACACTGAATATTAATGTGAGCCCCTGTGTGATCGGACGAGTCCCTGTTTCTGCGTCCACGACTGAACCTCATGTGGTAGATTGCTAATCAAACCTAAACCCTCTGCTTTTGTCCTGTTTGGGATTTACCAGAGGTTCAGTTTTGTTGTAGAGTAACACATTATTGAAAGTTTGAATCTGGTGTATGTCCTGTAAGATCAGCTGATTTGTTACTTTGTAAATGATTTATAAATAAATCAACCAATGCTGTTCAGGTCTGCGTTTTCTATCCGTTTTGTTTCGATTTTCATTATGTTGGAGCCCAAATGCTTCTCTTTTAATGTATAAATACAACAATTTGTTAAAGAACGTATGGAAGCGTCAAATATACATTATCACTTATTTGTTGATTTATATAAACATACTGGCCGGGGACTACTGCTGGAAATTATCTGTAGAGGCTAAGCTGCTCTTTTTATCAAAAAGTGACTGTTCACGTCATTATAAACTAAAAGATCTCGAGAGTCGAGTAGGTCACCCGCCGTGTGTATTGTGTATATTCATAAAGGATAGTATTCAGGCCTTTTTCAATCCCTTCGATAGCTCAGTTGGTAGAGCGGAGGACTGTAGCGGTGATTCACTGAAATCCTTAGGTCGCTGGTTCGAATCCGGCTCGAAGGAAAATGTTTTATTTCGTTTTATTTATTTATGAAATGGTTATTTCCAGTCCCAGTTTCAGAGCGGTCGATGTTTTGTTCACGATGAGTAACCGCTTCACCCAACTATGTATCACTACGCAACACCCATAGCAACCACTCTCCGCAACTTAAAGCTTCATAATAGTTCTTGTCGAGTTGTAGATCACTCGAATCGAGAGTGCCTGCATTTACAGTAGATGTAGCAGCAGTCCTATATTCGTAATAAAATATCCGTTTGAATGTCCGGAGATATCTTGATGTGTCTTTTCAACAGTTTAACGGAGTTTTCCGTTCGCTGACACGCTAGTCGTTTGTCAGTTGCGTCTTGCTTTGTGTTCACTCGCTCACTCACTCACTCATAAAGGCAGTCTTTGCCGCCACCTAATGGCGAAATAATGTAACTTCTGTTGCTGTTTACGCTCAGGGTGGAACTATTTTTTCAGCGGAAGATAGCCTTTTAGTGAAAGTTGCATTGACACGTATTTTATTGGGTTTATTATTGTACTGCATGGTTACCGTTTTATAAAAGCAATAGTTGAGGCTAATGCTGTATTGTGAATAAATTGGCTGAAGAATATAACTATGAGGATAAGTATATTACGAAAACGTCATTGAACATTTACTGTTCTTGTTGCATTTACACGGCTTTAGCCAGCAGATGTCCTCAGCATGCCATGTTTCGACTGAAGTTAGTGTACCGATAATAATCTTACAGTGAATTTAGTGGAAAAAACAACACTAAGTCGCCGCAACAAGGGAAGCAAGATGTTGTGGGAACAATTAAGTGCCGGATACCACTTAATACCTCTCACCATTTAGTCAGAAGGTATGAATATTTTTTTTTCCAAATACATTTTCTTTCTGAAAAGGGAGTTTGAATTGTCAAACGTACAATGCTGGACCTCGGCGATTAACTTTTCCATCATGTCGGCTGCCATTTTAAATGCGCGAGCCTTATTATGATTGGCTTAAAACACTTGTTTATCGTTTAACATCTGGAAAAAAATATTTCCGAAATTGATCTCAACAAAATCTTTTCTCTACATCGTTATCGTTATGGCTGTGTTTAGAATTCTGTTATTGTTTAATATTGAGAACGGTTTTTAGAACTAAATCTTCTTCATCGTTATCGTCCAATATCGTCATTGTGTGAACGGGCCTTCAAGTTACAGCAGAGCCTCTCGTAATTTAACCTTATTGTTTACATAACATATTTAATGTGCGGAGTTTGATTCACGGTATGAACTTTCTATAGTACACAACCAACTAGTCTGCTACTACAATTTCCGATTGCGGGTCCAAACTGGTCTGAACTCTGAAACGGAAGGAAATGTGTGACATGTTGAATAGTAGTACACTAGAGTGTTGTATATTTAGGGTAGTGCGCTTCGGATGAAGTATGCGGGGGATTAGCTCAGATGGTAGAGCGCTCGCTTAGCATGCGAGAGGTAGCGGGATCGATGCCCGCATCCTCCACACTTTTCCTCTTATGTTGCGGAAATAGGCAGTAAATAGGCGTTCATTTCAAACGCGACGAGCATTAAAAAAATTAATGTATCCAAGCATCATTTTATTATGTTTTTTGACACTCACTGATCTATAAAAATATGTAATTTATTTAGATCAGTGTGTTTACACGTCTTTTTCCCGTTTACTACGTACTTGGCGTCAAACCAACCTATCGCTCCCCTCAAAGCTATCTATTGAGCCAATCAGATGGGTTGCGCTGTATTCGCTAGCCAATCAGAAGACAGTGCGCTGCTCCTGTGAGTCAGACTGCCGATGACAAGGGGTTTGTTTGGGTTAAAGAGTCGCCTAGTGATCGCTGACGAGGAAGGAATAAACAGGTATTCTTTCTGAACACAGCGATGACAAATGCATTCTTGCTTTATTTTGTGTTTAGTTTTCTATGCTGCAAGCAACAGATGTGTTTTGTTAGAAACCAGTGCTGATTTTGTTTTTATATAGCTGTAGTAACGCTAGCGAATGCTAATCAACACTAGCCTCAGCTGATGTGCATCAGCGTTCCAGCGAAATGCAGATATTATCATATGTTCATGATTTAGTAAGCGATAAGGAATGATACAGGCTCCTATGATATATCTGAATCACACAATGTCACCTAAACGGAACAGTGATGGATCCAGATGCAAACCCCGTGCTATTGTTTGATTATTTCACGGGTTATGTTCTCGTAAGACAACAACGACGACAGTTATAGTAAATATGTTAAATACATGAATTGAATATTAATTTCCAGTGCCATGGTATTAACATGGTTTTGGAGAAGTGTGTTATTTCTGAAACCTCTAAAGAAAATAAAAGTATAAATTGCAAGATTCAGCTCAGAAGTTACATGGAGAAAGGCAGGTTTTAGAAAATGCCTTAAAATATATTCATGTTTAAAAAGGGAATTATTATTAAAAAGGGAAGAAAGCAAAATATGCAATAAAACATAGTGTTTATTACACAGGGTAGTGTTTATGTAATAGTCTGTGGAAATGTTGCTGGTTATTCTGTAATGTTGCCGAAGTGTTACCACAGTTTTGTTTGTGTGTGTGTGTGTGTGAGAGAGAGAGAGAGAGAGAGTGTGTGTGATATTATATTAGTCCTGATACAGTGTTTGTCTTTCCAGCACGATCCAGCTTCTCTCCTGCAGACCGGCACGACAGAGGAAATATAGGATTTGATGCGTCTCGCTTGAAGGTGTGTGTGTGTGTGTGAGGACCTCGGCCTTTATGGCTTTATTCTAAATGTTGCTGCTGTGTCAGTGCTGATGTGAAGGGTCAGAGGTCAATGATGGTATTTGATGTCCTGTGTGTCAGGTTTTTCTTGCACACAGTTGTTCAGGTGTGTGTGTGTGTTTCTGCAGGTGTGGAGATGAAGCTGCTCGGCGCTGCTTAAACCTCCGTCTGGTCATGGAGTTCCGCTTCGGGAATGTGGTGTTCAGCTCGCGCTTCGACTCCGGGAACCTGGCGCGTGTGGAGCGGGTGGAGTCCGGCGCTGAGTGTGTCCGGCCGGCCAACGCTTCAGTGCAGCCGCAGCACGACTACGAGTTCAACGTCTGGACCAAACCCGACTGCGCCACCACCGAGTTCGAGAACGGCAACAGGTAGGAAGAAGATCAGGGACGTATTCCACACTCATATATCTTCAAAATACAATACAGATTTTATTGCACATTTTGCATAATTTTAATATTTTTTAAAATGTTAAATAAACACTACGTTTTATGTTTTCACTGGCAGACGAGTGTCACACACAGTTATGCAAACTGACCCGCAGTTATGTTTAAGTGTGTCTTTATCATCAAAGCTTCATTGATTATTGAATCTATTTTTGTGTTTGGTTTCTGTGTTCCTCTAAATGTGCTTCGAGTGACTTCCTGTCGTCGCGGGTCGTGAACGCTGTGTGTTTCCGCAGGTCGTGGTTCTACTTCAGCGTGCGAGGGATGTCACCGGGCAAACTCCTGAAGATCAACATGATGAACATGAACAAGCAGAGCAAGCTGTACTCGCAGGGCATGGCTCCGCTGGTGCGCACGCCGCCCGTGAGGACGCGCTGGGAGAGGGTTCGGGACCGGCCCACGTTTGAGGTTACACACACACACACACACACACGCTCAACACACTGTGTCATTTCAGGTTCCTGTCTAAAAATAATCTGCTATTTTTATCCAGTTATAAATAACTTCTGAATACAGATAGCTCAGTGTGTGTGTGTGTGTGTGTGTGTGTACACTATAAAGTGTGTATGTAGTAATACAGCAGTAGTGTAAATATTACTAAAGAGTGTGTGTGCTCTCTATATCTGATTGCACGTTTTGCGTGTGAACAAACACTTTGTATTTTATTGCACATTTTCATTTGAAACATTAAATATGCACTGTATTTGATTGCACGTTTTGGTGTGTAACTGTGTAACTGTCTCTGCAGATGTCGGACAGTCAGTTCATCCTGTCGTTTGTCCACCGTCTGCTGGACGTGCGAGGCGTCACCACGTACTTCTCCTTCTGTTACCCGTTCTCCTACACGGAGTGTCAGGACATGATGCTGCAGCTCGAGCAGAAGTTCCTGAGCGCCACACACACACACACACACGCGCTGGGGTCCTGCAGGTACTGCACCTCACGCATCATCAATGCACATCGCACCACTTTTAAATGTTAAACACTATATATTTATTGCCAATTTTGCATTCTTTTCCTTTTTAAATATTAAACATGATTTATTGCAAATTTACATTATTTTCATTTTTAGATATTAAACAATTTATATTTGAATGTACATTTCACATTATTTTCATTTTTAAATATTAAATATTATATATTTTAATGCACATTTTGCATCATTCTTATTTTTAAATATTAAACACTATACATTTTATTGCACATTTTGCATTAATTTAATTTTTAAATATTAAACACTATATATTTTACTGCATGTTTTGAATTATTTTTAATGTTAAATATTAAACTATATATTTTATTGCATATTTGCATTTATTATTTTAAATATTAAATACTATATATTTTAATGCACATTTTGCATCATTTTTATTTTTAAATATTAAACTATATATTTTTATTTTACACTTGCATTTTTTTTCAATATTAAACAATATGTAATTTTTGCACATTTTGCATTATTTTTATTTTTAAATATTAAGCACTATATATTTTATTGCACATTTTGCATTTTCTTTCCTTTTTAAATATTAAACATTATATATTTTAATGTATGTTTTGCATTATTTTTGAATATTAAACTCTAAATATTTTTATTTTACATTTGTATTTTTTTAAATATTTAACAGTATGTGTTTTTTTTGCACATTTTGCATTATTTTATTTTTAAATATTAAACACTATTACATTGCACATTTTGTATTTTCTTTCCTTTTTAAATATTAAACACTATATATTTGAATGCTCATTTTGCATGATTTTTAGTTTTAAATATTAAACACTGTATATTTTATTGCATATTTTGTTTCCCTTTTTATACATTATTTATGCATTGATAAATTTGACACACATTTGAATGCTTCCCTAATCATTCTCCATGTACCTTCTAAAGCGCTGGTCCTCTCTGTCTCTCTCTCTGTAGTCCGGCGGAGAGTGTGTACTTCCACCGCGAGCTGCTGTGCCACTCTCTGGACGGGCACCGGGTGGACCTGATCACGGTGTCGTCGTGTCACGGTTTGCTGGAGGAGCGAGAGCCTCGACTGGACAGACTCTTCCCGGACCTGAGCACGCCGAGGCCGCACTGCTTCACTGGCAAACGGGTATCACACACACTTACTCTCCTACAGGCTATGAGCTAACATCCAGAGCAGGGAAATCTCTTGTTAAAGCGTTCATTCACCCAAAAATGAAAACTGTGTCAGTAATAACTCGCCCTCATGTCGTTCAATCCCTTCATCTTCAGAACACTTCCGAACCGCACACCTCCTCATTCTCCTGTGTGTGTGTGTGTGTGTGTGCGTGTGTGTGTGCAGGTGTTTTTCCTGAGCAGCCGAGTTCATCCCGGAGAGACGCCGTCCAGCTTCGTCTTCAATGGTTTCCTGAACTTCATCTTGAGTCGGGATGATCCGCGCGCCCAGACGCTCCGCAGAATGTTTGTCTTCAAGCTCATTCCCATGCTGAACCCTGACGGGGTCGTCAGGGGTCATTACAGGTCAGAGGTCATCTGTGAGCGCTTGTGGTCATTCAACATTAATGACTAGTTTGTGCTATAATTAATCAATTATATTTTTAATTGAATCAGTGTTTTAAAGGTGCAGTGTGTCATATTTAGACACACCACACCCTGCGCGTTTAACTGAATGTAAATGTGTGTGTGTGTGTGTGTGTGTGTGTGTGTGCAGGACGGACTCCCGCGGTGTGAATCTGAACCGACAGTATGTGAACCCCAGTCCAGATCTGCACCCCTCCATCTATGGCGCCAAATCGCTCCTGCTTTACCACCACATGCACAATCGCCTCGGCAACAACACTCCCTCCGCCCTCAAAACCTCCAACCAATCGAACACCAGCTTTCCTGTGACCACGCCCACTGAGCTAGAGCGCTGTCTCAACCAGCGCAACGAGGCGGAGCGAGGAGACGGGCCAATCCCGATGCAGCTGGAGGAGAGCTGGGAGAAGGGCGGAGTCGAGAAGGAGGCGGGGCCTTGCGATGAGAACCAGTCGACGCAGAGTAGAGGTGACGCCCCTGTAGTGACAAGCCCCGCCCCCTCTGAGCAGATCCCGCCCCAGGAAAGCGGAGTGGCGTATTATATAGACCTGCACGGCCACGCCTCCAAGAGAGGATGCTTCATGTACGGCAACAACCTGACGGACGAGAGTCAGCAGGTGTGTGTGTGTGTGTGTGAGAGACACGAAAACGACACATGGTTACAGTTTATTCAGTTATTTAAAGTGTTTTAAATGTAATTAATTATTTGAAATGTTTTAAATTTATTCAGTAATCTTAAGTGTTTAAATGTAGTTAGTTTTTAAATTTAATCTGTTTTTTCAATGTTTTCAATTTATCCAGTTATTTTCTGAGTTTTAAATATAGTTCGTTTCAGTTTTCATTTTTCTGCTTTCCAGGTGGAGAACATGTTGTATCCGAAGCTGATCTCACTAAACTGCGCCCATTTTGATTTCCTGGGCTGTAATTTCTCTGAAAAGAACATGTACGCCCGCGACAAACGCGACGGCCAGTCGAAAGAGGGCAGTGGACGTGTGGCCATCCACAAAACCATCGGCCTGATCCACAGGTACAGACTCGCTCAAATATTAAAGGGATAGTTCACCCAAAAATCAAAATTAGCCCATGATTTACTCACCCTGAAGCCATCATAGGTGTATATGACTTTCCTCTTTCAGACGAACACTATCTGAGTGATAATAAAACATGTCCTGACTCCTCCAAGCTTTATAATGGCAGTGAATGGCTGTATATTTTTATATAAGTCTATAAAAGTGCATCTACTTTTATGAAGGATAGATGCACTTTTGCACTTTTATGCACTTTTATGATGCTCGTTTGAACGAGTGCATGTGTTTCCTGTCTTCAGCTACACACTGGAGTGCAACTACAACACGGGGCGTTCGGTGAACACCATCCCACCCGCCTGTCACGATAACGGAAGAGCCACGCCCCCTCCGCCGCCCGCCTTCCCGCCCAAATACACACCTGAGGTGTACGAACAGGTGGGGCGAGCGGTTGCCATAGCAGCGCTGGACATGGCGGAGTGTAACCCGTGGCCGCGGCTAGTTCTGTCTGAACACAGCAGCCTAATGAACCTGCGGGCCACCATCCTCAAACACGTGAGGAACAGCAAGGGCTTCGTGTCCGACAGCCGCAGGAACCCCAAAAACAGCAGCAGTCCACCTAAACCTGCGTAAGGCTCACTGTAGTTCACTAAAGCGGAAACCATTAACAAGTCCCCCTGTCGTCAACCATTTTATCCCCGTAGAGCTTCCCCCTGATGGATGTGTTCAGTCTCGTTGTGTGTTTTCCCAGAAGTCTGAGCATCTCCGCCTCGGAGAACTCGCTCACTCGGACGCGCAGCATCTCGGATGTGCAGGGATCCCGGCAGACTCCGTCTCAGATCAAGAGTTCTCCCAGCTTCACCTTCGGCAGCTCGTCCTGCGCTCACCGACCCCCGCACAGGAGCCTGGGGCCCGTCAGAGGTCAGATCACCGGCTCTCAGGCCTCAGCTCTCCGCTTCACACAAAGCCTTGTCTGAAAGTGTTGAAAACATGCATTAACATGTTGCATTATTTAAGACATCGCTATAGCATGTTTAGCTTGTTTTCACATTAATTAGCATGTTGCTAGCATTATTTAACACATTGGTAGCATGTTTAAGACCATTGCTAACATGAATTAGCATGAGGATAGTATGTTTAAGTATGTTGCTAACTTAACATGTTGGTAGCATATTTTTTATTATGATTTAACACATTGCTAACATGTTGTTTGTCTTATTTAATACATAACATGTTACTAGCATGTTTTACCATGTTGCTAGAATGATTTAGCATGTTGCTAGCTTGATTCAACATGTTAGCATTTTGCTAAGATGATTTAACATTTTAGCATGATTTAGCAGATTGCGTGATTTAGCACGTTGTTAGCATGTTGCCTTGGTGACGTAACATTTTAGCATGATTTAACATGTTGATAGCATTATTTAGCATGTTGTTAGCTAGCATGATTTAGCCAGCATGGTTTAACAAGTCATGCTAGGATAGGGGTCAAGCTTTGCTAGTGAAATATTTAAAAGTCTTGACCCCCTCAATGAAAGTCAACAGGACTTTTTGTAGTTTTGATCACCAGTTTAACGAGAATCGAACGTCCGATCAGTTAGGGAACGTGCAGCGACCCGAGTCACAACAGTCTGAATGTCTGACCCAAGGCTGGGGGTTGTAGCTTGAAAATGGTTATTGTTATATATTGTTAAATGTGTAAAACAAATATCTTATTCTGTGGATTTCCTGCTATTTTCCTGTTCTGAGTGTAACTGATGTCTCCTGCTGTTGTGTTGTGTTCTGCTTTAGACTGTAAAGCACAGGAGAAGAGGCGTCCGCATCATCAGCACCAGCGGCTCACTCTCCGCTCCAGCCTCGCTCGCCCCGCTCTCTCTCCCTCCTCCTCCTCCTCCTCCTCTTCCTCCGCCTCTTCGTCCCCCGGGGGTGTGGTGGGGGCCCCGGGCCCCTGCTCCATCAGCTCCATCAGCACGGCAGGTCTGTACTCGCTCCAGCCCTCCAGCCTCTCCACACGCCCCCTACAGGCCAAGCTGAGCGACTGCAGGACGGCCCCGGAGTGACGGCCCCCAGTGTGTGTGTGTGTGTGTGTGTGTGTGAGCAAGGTTAAAAGGTTTTATTTTGTTGGATTTTACACCTGAAGATAATTTAAAAAATGAGATTTTATTTATTATTCCGACTGAATCTAGTGATATTGAGATTCTACATTCACGTTTGAGTGGAATATGAGCCCGAACTGCACTGAATATCATCATAACAGCGTATTTCATCCCCAAAATATATTAAAAAGTAGAGCTGGGCAACAATTAATCGCATAATGTTTACCTAATGTGTGTGTGTGTGTGTGTGTACAGTGTTTAATTATTTTGTATAGACCATTTCACAAGATGTAAACAACACTGGCCCAGAAGCACTTCCTGTTTCAGTTTTTTAACACTACATTAAAGCTGGGATAAAATACAACCAACAGAACATTTAAAACTGAATCAAAAAGTTAAACAAGCATCTTTAAGAAGTTTTCTTTATATGTGAAATAAAGAAAACAGTTACAAAGTGAAACAGGAAGTGTTTCTGGACCAGTGTTGTTTACATCTTGTGAAATGGTCTATAGGACACGAGCGAAGTCTGTAGGGAAAAGAAACGAGGACCGAGAAATCGAAGGATAGCATATTTGTATATTGGAATATTCTTGATTACACAGTGTCATCAGCAGCGCTCAAAGGATTTGCCCTTATGTTGATGAAGTTTAGTTAAGAAATAATTATAATACATAAAAGTAAAGCAAGATACCCTGTTGAAATATGTAAGATGTGTGGTTTATATCACCTGCAGAGGTAAAGTATAAATTAAAATGATTGTGACCGAGGAGGAATTTATGAGCGCTTCACGTTTAGTCGATAAAACTCCTCCCTGATGACTCCTCAGGAAGCCTCCTCACCTCCTTACGCCTTGATCCTCACCCCCTACTCCTCACCCTCCTCATGTTTCGATCCTTGCCTTCTTACTCCTCGATCCTCAGCCCCACACTCCTCGATCCTCGCCTTCTTCATGTTTCAATCCTCGCCTTCTTACTCCTCGATCCTCGCCCTCCTCGTGTTTCAATCCTCACCTTCTTACTCCTCGATCCTCACCTTTTTACTCCTCGATCCATGCCTTCCTCATGCCTCGATCCTCCCCTCCTTACGCCTCGATCCTTGCCCCAATCCTCGATCCTCACCCTCCTCATGCCTCGATCCTCCCCCTCCTTACTCCTCGATCCTCGCCCCCTACCCCTCGATCCTCGCATCCTTTAGTCCTTACTCCTCAATCCTCGCCCTCCTCATGCCTCGATCCTCGCCTTCTTACTCCTTGATCCTCACCCCTCTACTCCTAGATTCTCGCCCTCCTCATGCCTCAGTCCTCGCCCCCTACTCCTCGATCCTCACACCTCAATCCTCGCCCTCCTCATACTTCGATCCTCGCCTCGATCCTCACACCTCAATCCTCGCCCTCCTCATACTTCGATCCTCGCCTCGATCCTCGGATATTGAGGGGATATTGAGAACCATTATCTCTACTTTTTTCTGCGCTTGAAATTGGTGTGAAACATTTGACCTGTATGTGTTCTTCCTAGTCAAGCGGAGTCAACATTTGGGACCGTCTGATATCTATCTAGACGACCTCTTAAGTCTTAACCCTGAAGTCGCTGCCCTCTATTTCCCCAAGAGGTTAGTAATAATAACAACTTTGCAAAATTGCTCTACATCAAAGATGACCAAGTTTCAATTTTGGGGGTCCACTTTAAGAAAAAGTTATTTTAATGTGAATTTTGTGGAAATTAAAATCCTCTGTGTTTTCAGCGAGGCAGAGTCATCGGATCTGCGCTCGTCCCAACCGTCGGATCCGTCTCCTCCCTCGGGTCAGCTTTCCCCTCAGTCTCTGGGCAGCACCAACGCAGACAGCGGCACTGAGTATCTGTCCGACTCCACGACTGACACGCTGGACGTCACCATGTCTCTGTGCGGGAGGGGAGACATCAGTCAGATCAGTAAAGGTACAGAACGACACAGACTTTTGTAGCTCCGCCCACTGTCAAATCTCATTGGTCCAAGCTGCTGCTTCAAATAACCGTATGTTAAACTTTAAATCTATTCTGTAAATACAAATCATTCTTATTATTAGCAAAACTAATAATAAATCCTAAGTAAAACATTGTATATTTTGTTTTATTTCTGCTTTTTGATAGTAAAACATAAAAAACAGTCAAAATTCAACATTCATCAAGTTTTTTTATTATGATGATTAATAATAATAATAACAATAGCAAAATATATTAATAAACATTAGGGCTGGGAAAAGATTAATCGCATCCAAAATAAAAGTTTGTGTTTACATAATATATGTGTGTAGCGTGTATAATTATTTTGTATATATAAATACACACACATGCATGTAAACATTTAAGAAACATTTGCATGTATATACTTTATATATATTTATACAAAATTAATATTATACATAAATATTTGACATATTAATAACACATTTTTCTTAAATATATACATGCATATGTGGGTATTTATATATATACAAAATAATTATACACACTACACACACATATATTATGTAAACACAAACTTTTATTTCGGATGCTGCCCTATTGACGAGTTAAACTGGAAAAAATGAATTATATAACAGCACTAATCCTGTCTTCAGATTCAGGGTTGGCATTTAAACATAAGGTTTTATTTGACTACACATTCTAGTACACTTAAGTTTAATTAGCCACATTTGTACAGTATTAAGACATGTAAACATGGGCCACAGTCCACATAGGAACAAGTCCGTCACCGCTTTAAAACAGAAAAGGTAATAATCTACTTAAATTGAAACATTGATCAGTCTTTCTGCAACCTGAGCCAATTACAATCTCCAAACATCACTTCCATCTCGGCGAGACTGTTTTATGCCCGCTGGCACCACACTGTTTATTCATCGTCTTTATTTAACCCCACGCAGTTTCTTCCCTGATGGATTAAAGTACATCGCACAATGGAAACTGCTGTTATGTTTAAATCACTTTAATTCTTCTGAGATAAAATCAGCACCGTCGACCTCACGAAGGCAGTATTATAATTCTCGGACTGGACGCCGGGAACGAGTGTGTTTATGCTGACGCAGGTGTTGCTGACATTTGAAGAAAACCACCTTTGCATTTAAAACACTCATTCTCTCGCCTTGATCTGTGTGTGTGTGTGTGTGTGTGAGGAAGATGAACCTGACAATCAGGTGAAGATACAAAACACTGATCACAATACGACATCAGCGTAACCATGACACACTGAAACATGGTCAAATAACGTTACTTGAAAAACAACTAATTATGTAATTATTATAAAATAATCAGACTAGATTCATTTCTAAAAAATATATTTTAGTATAAACTGTTTTATAGTTTTTTTTGTGTTACACTCTAAACAATACTGGGTTGTTTCAACCCAAATTTGGGTCAAATTTGGATAAACCCAAATGTTGGGTTAAAAATGCAATTTAAAAAAAAAATACAGTTGAAAGTGAAAGTTGAAGTTGTTAAAATTTGAAATTACATTTTTAACCCAATATTTGGGGTTTGTCCAGGTATACAAATGTGTAATCAACAAGATCAAGTATTTTATTTTTTTTAATGTAAATGAAAATGCTAGGATATTGTCCCTCCAAACAGGGTTATTATAGTAAACTAAAACTAAAACAAAAATAAAAACCATTAAAAAATATATATTACACTCTAAAAAATGCTGGGTTGTTTCAACCTAAATTTGGGTCAAATATGGACAAACCCAAATGTTGGATTAAGAATGTAATTAAAAATGTATCGTTGAAAGTAAAAGTTAAAGTTGGGTTCAGCTTTTAAATGACATTTTTAACCCAACATTGGGGTTTGTCCCTATTTTACCCAAATTTGGGTTCAAACAACCCAGCATTGTTTACAGTGTACTGTATTTTTGCAATAGGTATTCAAATGTGTAATCAACAATATCGAGTATTCTATTTTTTTTATGTAAATGTAAATCCTGGGATATTGTCCCTCCAAACAGGGTTATTATAGTAAACTAAAACAAAAATGAAAACCATTAAAAAATATATATTACACTCTAAAAAATGCTGGATTGTTTCAACCTAAATTTGGGTCAAATTTGGACAAACCCAAATGTTGGATTAAGAATGTAATTAAAAATGTATCGTTGAAAGTAAAAGTTAAAGTTGGGTTCATATTTTAAATTACATTTTAACCCAACATTTGGGTTTGTCCTTATTTTACCCAAATTTGGGTTCAAACAACCCAGCATTGTTTAGAGTGTATTTTTGTTAAATGTTAACTGAATTAAAATACATTTATGATTTCAGTTAGCCAAACATTTCTTAATTTTACTTAGTTTAAGTAAGCATAACTGAGACTAATCAGACTAACTGCAACAATTAAAGACATTTTTAGATCATTTTTGTCTGAAATATCCAAAATGTTTATCACTTTTGACCAATAGGTGGCACTGTTGTCAAGTTATTATAGTGTGGTCAGTGTGAGCAGACAATGGGACATAAGTTTGGTGTCAATATGGCAAAGGGTTGCGGAGTTACAGCCTCAGAATCAGCTTGGTATTGATATAAATAACATTAAAAAAGCTTTTAATAACTTTTTGCCAGCATGTCTGAAGGTGATCTGAGTCGACTTTGGTGAAAATTGGACCAACGGTCTAGGAGGTGTTAGAAAAAAGTAGGTTTTTTAAAGAAATTCAGAATGGGGGACAGCAATTTCCAATGTCTCACAATTGGTATCATTGTTGAAGACCCAAGGAACCAACCAAGACCGCTTTCATTAAAATAGGCTAAATTAATCAAACGCTAAGATAAATTTTGATTCATTTCGCAAGTTTCGTAACTATACAGGCATTTCCAAAATCCATTATACCACAACATTCAAAATGACCGATATTGGAAAATTGGGGATCATTCGACACGGTGTGCTGTACTGAATTAAAAGAGACCAGTTTTATGAAATTATAATTATAACAATTTTTCATATCTTCTAACCAGTAGGTGGCACTGTGTTGAAAAGCTGATAGCCTCAGGTTTGTGATGACGTGCACCAAGACTCATCTCAATACGCTAAAGCCTGGCATCCAATTTGGTGCGGTCTTTATTAAATTCATTTGCGCGTTATTCGAAAATGTTTAATGTTTAAATTTAATTTGAAGATGATCTGAGCCAATTTTTGTTAATATCAGACGAAACATCAAGGAAAAGTTCAAAAAGTTTGTTTTTTTTTTAATAGAAATTTCAAAATGGCGTCTTGAGCCAAAGAATTTTGATTCTACGGTTCAGCAGTTATTAGCATAAACGTGAGTGCAACTTTGGACAGTTGGTGGCGCTAGAGGGATTAAGTTAGAGACTACAAAACTGCTATGGTTAGTGTGCAGACGGTCCTCTATCTGTGTGCCAAATCTCACAACTTTTTACCATACGGTTCTATCTATGGGCTGCCACACTCTAAAAATGCTGGGTTGTTTCGACCCAAATTTGGGTCAAATATGGACAAACCCAAATGTTG
>JAOTRC010000031.1:658874-676329 GCA_027497675.1 Cyprinella lutrensis
ATTTTATTAAGAAATCCAAAAAAATAAGTAAGATGGCATTCAATTTACAGACAACTTACTCAACTTACTTATATAACAAGGGCTTGGACACAATAAGTGAAAATAAAGAAATATATGAATAAATAAAGCAAGTAAATTTCTGCACATTTCTAATAAATAAATACCCATTCTAAACACTAAAACGTCAATTTTTTGTTTTTGACAGGGCTTTTAGACAGTGTGCCTATAGGTCTTCAAGATTACAAAAAGGAGAGATAAAAAAGATTTGGATTAAAAATGTTTAGCAATAAAACCTATTTTTTATTGCATAACAGAACAATAACAACATATACATACAGAGGTTCACAATAGCTCTCTATTACATTCAGCATAAAAACAGAATAAACAATAAAAAACAAATAAAATAAAAAATATACAGGGTATAACTTACAAAAAAATCCAATAAGAAAATCAAATTCTATACATCCGTTTTGCTTTTTTATTTCTTACTTCTTTTAAGGCCTCAAAATAATGCTTGAGTTCAGTTTTAAATACCATAATGTTAGGTTTATTAGTCCATTTCTGTTTGTGGTATTTTACATACATGACTATTAAGTTAATCACCAAGTTTTGTTCCGAACACTTACTTTTATATAACAAAATTACCAGATAGTCGAATCTTTACATTTGCGAATTTAAAAATCAGATGTTCAATATCAATCCAATACAATTGGGTAAATACACATTCAAAAAATAAATGCTTTATGGACTCTTCTTAATTACAAAAGGCACATTCAAGTCTACTTGTCTCACTGGGTAAATCAAATTAATAACTGTATATGTAACTTCTTTAACTTTATAGGTTAGACGGTATTTACAGACCTCTTCCATTCAATCTAGTTAAAAATATCTTGTTCCAAAAAGTTTTGCATTTAGACAATAATGTAGTTTTACGTAATTTTTTAATACAAAAGTTATCAAATTTTATATCTACAATTTTCACACCATTAATACTTAAACGATTAGTATATAATGGGATAGACTCAGAAGATATACTGCCTGATAAAAGTTGAATAATGCCACTAAATAGCAATAAAACCTGCTTACGCACAACAGCGATTATCATGACGTATTTCTTGCGACAAGAGCCCTGGCCAATCACAGCGCGCCTGTGTTCGGTGTGGGCGTGGCCTCGCGGTACAATGACGCTCTGACAAAGAGAATCTGCTCTCGATGTGACGGTGCGGCGCGGGCCGCCATTTCAAAGCCGAATAAACGCGCGAGTTTTCTTGATTTAATAGACGGATGCTTATTTTTTAGAGTACAGTGCATAATACTTTATATTTTTAAGGCTCGTTGTTTAGAAGAGCTCTCAATCTCATAAGGTAAGTCACGGAGGAAGCGCTGTGAGCTCGAAATAGAGCGTGTGAGTGTTTAATGTCGGTGAGGCGAGCCGTTAAATCACACATTCGCCTTCGTTAATTCTGTTGAATAACTTCTGTTGTTAGCATTTAGCTAGCTGTAAACATGGGAGAGTTCATTGTTCATTTGTGTTTTCGGCTGATGATTGCGTTCAGCTGTGGTTATGGTGACAGAGGGGCTTTTTAAGCCTACAGTAAATCTCTGAATGTGTGAAATTAAGAATTAAGAGCTTGTTAATCGTAGTAAAATCATCAAATTTATGTTATTTTGTGGGCCTAAACATGCTTTCAGTGACGATAATCCTCACATTCATGTATGATAACATCTTAAACACCGAGGAAATACATGATTTTATATCATCCTTTAAATTCAGTATACTACGTATATTTAAATAGAAAAATGGACCATATAACCGTGCTCTCAGGGGTGTATGCAAATTTACATAGAAATATTAAAATTGATCATATTGATGATGTAGACGTGCACTCAAAGATGTATGCAAATTCTTATCCAATAAATGCTCTCTGCTTTGAGAAACCCCTCCTCCTACCAATATCAGGTGCCAATTCAGGGTGTAAATTAAAGCCTAATTAATATAAATTATTTATAAATATTTTTGATATGTCCTGCCTCAAATTCCCAAAATTTCACGAGGACTACTATGAGCCATGAACTCTTAAAATGATTTATATCACATGTTTTCTCTCATTCATCGTTTCCATTAGCAAAATCTTCTGCAGTTTATTAGAGATGCTTCATTTTACAGTTGTCCGTGTGCGTTCACACTATTAATACACGGAAATCCCCGTGGCCCAGATCAGCTGCTGATATCCCAGCAGGCTGTGCGATGACGGAGGTTCTGGCATGTTAAGCTCGTCGTGTGGCGTACATGTGCTTCCCGAGGCGAGAGGCCTAAGGAAAACATTTGACATTGGCGCTTAAATCTGGATTCGGGTCAAAGGTGAAGGTTTTAGGACTGGTGTCAAGGCAGATGTTTTGTGTTTGCAGCCGAAAATGCTATTGTATGCGACTGACAGGAATCAATTCTCAGCGTACGCTTAAAAAGCACCAATATTTTCCAGATGGAAGCCGAAGCGGAGCAGGTGGAGGAGACGACAGAAGTGATGGAGGCCACAGAAACGCCCTCGCAAGAGGAGCCTTCGTCTGACAACAAGTTCAGGTAGGTCACATGACCAAATCTTCAACTGTCATTGGTTATTCACATCCACCTATTTTCCATCCACCTAGTTTTATGCACATTTTTGAGACGTCCCATATAAGAAAGCTGGATAGAAACGTAAAATGTGATTGGATAACTGGAGTAACCAGCGGACCAATGGCATGGCAGCGTCTCATGTTGGTTTGGTGTGTCTGAAACGTCGAAGTCTGTGATCAGATTTGGTTTAAAGCGTCTCACACGAGTGTGTTCCCGAACGCAAGAGAACACGCCAGCGTTTGCTGTGTTTCGTCTGACACTCTGTGACGCACTCGTTTACGATGGAGGGAAAAACCCGAAACTGTTATTTCTGTTATTCCGCACTAATCTCACAGGAAGTGATTTTGATCTCTTGAACACTTGCTGCTTTCTTCGCGATATTCAAAGTTGAAATCACAACATTCCTACTGTATGGAGTTAAATAATGACGTTATTGTCTTCTGTAGATTGATGAACTGAATAATGATTTACTCATTTGATGAAGTTGATTCCTGGTATTACGGTGACAGTTGTGTGTTAATGTGTGCTTTGGTTCTGGTCATTTGCAGGGGTCGTGGGATGAAGTTTCGTGGCAGAGGTGGCCGGATGGGCCGTGGGATTCGTGGTGGACGTGGGATGATGATGATGATGAAAGGCTTCAGACCCCCGGGTCACATGAGAGGAAGAGGCCGTGACGGGTTCACCAATGGATTTGGACCCTTGAGGTTCTGCTGAACTGCTCTTCAGTCTTTCCTCAAAGGGATAGTTCACCCAAAAATGAAAATTAGCCTATGATTTACTCACCCTGAAGCCATCCTAGGTGTATATGACTTTCTTCTTGTGAATGGCCAAGTTTTGAAGTCCATAAAAGGGCATCTATCCATAATAGTGTATTTATCCATCATAAAGTGCTCAACAGGCTCCGATGTGGTTAATAAAGCCTTCTGAAGTGAAGCGATGCGTTTGTGTAAGAAAAATATTCATATTTAAACTCATCAACTAAAATAACTAGCTTCTGGACGACGCCCATCCGCATCGATTTACTACGGCGACTAAATAGTCATGTATATGAATAAAGTCATGTGCACCTAGCATGGCTTGAGGGTGAGTAAATCATGGGCTAATTCTCATTATTGGGTGAGCTATCCCTTTAAATTATTGTAGTGAACCTGTTCATGAAAAAGCACGTGTCTGTGTGTTGCAGGAGAGGCATGGGAAGGACGTGGCCGTATCCAGACATGCGTGGCCGTCGAGGTCGAGGCGGGCCGATGGGAATGAACTTGGGTCCACCGCTGCCGCCACCGCCGCCTCCACCTCATCACATGCACATGAGAGGACCTCCACCACACATGCACAGGTGTCCGCATCACTCCCGCACACACCGCGACTGCATTCAACCATATTTAGGAGCGTTTCTAAAATAAAATCATCACGTCACGGCTGGTCAGGACTAAAACTCTGATTAACATGGAAATTTATATTTCCCCATATCATATATATATATATACACACCCCTTTCAGTTTGTAAACATAGTAACGTCTTATTTGGGCGGATCAATCATCTCTTCTAGTTCATTTATAGCATCAAATGAACATCAGCAGGAATGTGTTTTAACCACGGAAAGACATCAGGACACATGTTTATCAAGTTCATATCCTCCAACGTTAATCTACTCGCTCTCCTGATGGCTTTGTCGGACAGATATGGAGGATTATGATTGGTCTGATTGCCTGTCAATCAAACTGATGTCAGTCGTGACGTCTGCTCATAGAGGGTCTCTTTTGGAGCCGGTCTCTAGTGGCCGTTCGATGAACTGCAGTTTTATGTCACTTGTGTGTTTGGATTCGAGAGAGACTGGATGGTTTCTCCTTGGTGTAAAGTGTGTGTTTGTTTTCAGGCACGGCCTGCCTCCCCCTCCCCCCCCACCGGGACACCCGGCCTTCAGAGGACGGCCCCCATATCTGAGGGGGCGGGGCATGATGCCGCCCGGTCCGCCCCGTTTCTTCCACCCCAGAGGGTAAGAACACACTCGTCCGCTCTCACTCAGGGGCTTTCGCACCGGGGAGTTCTAGGGTCGAGCCACCGGGGTGTTTCCTGAGGACTGATGGTTCTCGTAGGAACGTTCTGTGGGAACGTGAGATGCGTTTGTTGTGACTTTTATTTTGACGGCGCTGAGAACGACTAAACACACAGCGCTCGTGCTCTCCTGTTTATCAGTTAACGCTCCGTCTAACAGCTCTGACTGCGTTATTAGATAAAACTGTTATATATAGAAAGTAGAAACTTCATCATGTTCTCTTGATGTTCTCCTCAGCGTAAAGGTTTAGCGCTTCATCTATTCCTGTTTCCGTGTTCGTAGAGTTAGTGTGTGGAGTAAATGTATAGGCTATAATCTGTGTACACAGCTTTTTTTTTTAAAAGGTGGGTTTGTTCTGCATGCGTTCGGCCAGTCAGCGAACACTAACGTCACGACAGCTCCTATAGCGCTGGTTCAGAAGTAGGAGGACAATCGTTACTCGCCAACAGTTCAAGGAACCATGAAAAGGTTCCTCCTGTGCGAAAGCCCCTTTTCTCAAACACACACACATGCGAAGAAGAGTCTCTTCGGGCGTGACGGTGCTGACCACGGCTAAAATTAAAAATACATAGTGCATGACACCCTGTTTTTCTTGAATTCTGTGTGTTTTTCAAATAACGCATTTGCAAAAAAAGAAATGACGAGTCTCTCGGCGCCTCTTGAGCACAGCAGGCCAATCAAAATGTGTGATTTTATCCTTTCATGCAGTTTCCACAACGGATCGGCCCCTCCTCTGCCCCACCCGCCTCCAGGCAGGGGCCAGCGCTGGCCGGGGCCCCCTGGTGGCCGGAAGTTTTAACGCAACTAAAATCTGTAGCGTTAACGTCCACCGCTCAGACTCATTTCTGTCCGAACAGACTCGCAGGTCCTTTTACTGTAACAAACACGCTACCTTTTTATTTTATTTTATATATATGTTACTTCATTGGAGGAAAAAATCCCGAAAAACATTTATAGGGATGGTTCACCCAAAAATGAGAATTAGCCCATGATTTACTCCACCTCAAGCCATGCTAGGTGTGTAGGTCTTTCTTCTTGCAGGCGAACACTATCATAGTTATATCAAGAAATGCCCTGGCTCTTCCAAGATTTATATAGGGATTAAGTGTGTGTTTGTTTTTGGAAGGTCATAAACGTGCGTCTAAGAAGGTCATGATAAAAGTGCATCTGTCCATATAGATGCACTTTTATCATGGGTTGATGCACTTTTATGATGGGTAGACACACTTTTGATGGACTTTCAATAGCAAAAACCCATTGACTCCCAGTATAAAGCTCGGAAGAGCCAGGACATTTCTTTACATAACTCCCGATAGTGTTGGTCTGAAAGAAGTCAGTCATACACACTTCAAGGGCGAGTAAATCATGGGCTAATTCTCATTTTTGGGCGAACTATCCCTTTAAAAGCACTCTCACTCTGAGGAAGAGAAGGACACATGTTCTTAAGCTGATTTAAATGAAGTGTTTTTACTCCCTAAGTGTTGTGTATAGTCAGCGTGGTGCTATTCCTGTGAGCCTTAAACAACCCTGTTCCTTTCCTCCAAGAGAACGAGTGAGACTTTAGAGAGCGAGAAGGGACGAGTTACTGCTCAAGCTTGTGTCGTTGATATTTCTGTACTCCTTGGACGTCTCAAATATGGCATTTACCAAGCAGATCCCTCAAAATGTTCATCTTCATGTGTAGTGCTCATGAATTAATAATGATTTAATATCATAAATGTGCAGCTACGGAAGTCAAGTGAGAATATTGCTGTTAAAGTATTCATGTTTCTTTCTTTTTTGGTTGAATGATTGTTAAAATCACAAATATTTGGATTAGTTTTTAACATGACAGTAGAGTAGCGCTACGATTTATACTTCTTCTTTAAATAAACATTTCCTTGCTTTTCTATTTTAAGGCCAAGTATTTGATTCAAAATAGTAAAAGTAAAGCTAAACCCCTCTCTGTGTTGAGTTTTGAAGTGTTATGGCACATTCACGTATTGTAACTGATATAGTCATGTGGATTTGTGAATGTAAATTGAACAGATAACAGCTTTTGACTTAGTTTTGACAAACAAAACAATAAAGTTAAGATAAAATGACCTCTCTTTTTTATTGTTCATTTGAACCAAAAGCTGAATGTCCATTAATGTAATGCAATTCTTTTAAAGTACTGATCATTTATGAAGCCAAATGGACAGCAATGTAAAGATTTTGACACTATGATGTGTTTATATATATATATTTACATCATTGCAGAAATGCATAATAAAGCACATTGTTCTATAATTGAGTTAAAGTTACATTTGAAATGCACTGAATTAAAGATGCATAGAGGGCTGAAACTCGAGCACAGGCCGGATGTCCAAGGATGTGTGCATGAAATAATGTACTTTTATTATAAAACACTTTAGACTCTTTCTAAAAGTAAAGTTCGATCACCATCACGCTGTTAATAACACTAAACAGACAAAAGTTTGGAGACACTCGATGTGTTTTATGAAACAGTGGGGATGAAAACGGCTCTTTTAAACCCCATTAAAGAGGAACTTCATGATTTTTTTATTCAGTTATGTATAGAAATTAATGTAAAGGTTACAAAATATACTATCTCATATGCATGTTTGATTAATAACCCTGTGAGAAGACAATAAATTTAGATCTAAAAAAATTAAGCCATGAAAATCAAGAATTTAAAGGGACAGTGCACCCATATAATGTCTATTCTTCCCTCGAAAACTACAAGTTTCTTTGTTTTGTTGAAGATTATCCAGAATTGTCCCTATTTACTTCCCTATTATTTTTTTCCTCCATTCTATGGAGACCAGTAATTGTGTGTGTGCATCAAAATACCTTTTTGGACCCCATTGACTTCCATAGTATGGAGAAAATACAATGGAAATCTGGTTACCAACATTATTATTCTTCCTCTTCTTCAGAGAAAGAAAGTCACACAAGTTCAGAACAACTTCAGTCGGTGCGTCCAAACTTTTGCCTTGTGTGAATCCATTAACATAACGAATAATGTGGATCATTTAATGCGAGAAGATGATTCTGATTAATCCGCTTTATTACACCTAATATCTCTGTTGCGTTCAACATGAATTTGGCAGATAATCGTACGACTGTTGGTGACTGGTTTGTGAGTGTTGGACAGTAGATGTGATGAAGAAGGTGATGTGTCGTGAATGACTCGTAGGTCGACTCCTCCGGAAGTGTCAGAATGGCGCGCGTCCTGTTCTGTGTGTTCCTCTGACTCTTCTTGTCTCCTGAAGGGGTGAGACACCCTTCCGGAAGCTCGTATGAGGACCATCCCGTCTGTCACTCATCTCCTCCAGGCCCCGCCCCCATGGTGAGAAGCCACGCCCCCTCATAACCACGGTGAGTTTGTCTCTCTCTCTCAAATTCAAAATTGCTTTATTGGCATCACTGTAAACAATACAATATTCCAAAAGCTTCTAAAATACATCACATAATAATTAAAAACATCAAAATAATAGGCTAGAAAGATTATAACATACCTTAAATTGTTAACGCTTTAAAATAAGGTTCATTTGCTAATATTAGTGAACATGAACTTAGAATGAGCAATAGCTCTACAGCATTTATTCATCTTAGTCAATATTAATGTCAACATTTACTAATACATGATTAGATTCAAAGATTGTGCTTGTAGTTGAACATCAGTGAACTAAGGGTGAGGTCATACATTAACTAATTTATAAACTTATTGATGAATGTTTTCTAGTCAGCTTTTAAGTTTTGTAGACGAATCTCAGTGTCACTGAACATTATTTCCACATTTGTGAGGCATTTATTCATCTTTATTAGTGTTTGTTAATAAAAAATACTTTCCAAGTCCATTAAAAAAACATGGTAAGACTTTACAATAAGTTAACATTACTCAATTAATCTGAATAAAGCGATATATTCTTACGGTAAATGATAATAATTATTATTATTACTATTAAATTAAAATGTTCGTGTTGAAGTCACTGCGTCAGTGTATAGAGATATGATTTTAGGAATGCATTAGTAAAGGATTAATAAAGTTATGTTCATTTGTTAGTTCATGTTAACAAATTATTGTAAAGTGTTATTTTGACAAAAACAACTTTAGATTTAAATAATGTAATAGTAAATGTTGAAAGAAAGAAAATAAAGAAACGCTTTATAAATGGTTTTCATTGTAAAGAACCATATTGTGTTTTTACACAAATATAAATATTATCTTTTCTTTATTATTATTATTTATTTTAACTTTATAAAAAGTCATTGTGAAGTGTTTGTGTATTATAGGAACCAAAGTTAAAATAAATTATTATAATATTTGTAGATTCCTTCACATCTGAAACTGGATGTTATAATGCAAACAATTATTTAATGACCAACAGAGCAGAATTAATGCTTTATAATATATGTTGTATAACGGCATAAATGTAAGTGTTAAATAGTGTTTTATAGCAGATACTAAAGGAAAAGCAGAATCTCATTTGCATTATTCAGTTTCAAAGCCGCTTTACAGAGATAAATAATGCAACAAAGTTCGTTTCCTTCAAAACAAGCGGAAAAATGATTCACGATATGATTGAACGATTCTCCAGAGGGTTTAGTCACGATCTGACCAACATCCAATTATCTGTCGTTTATCATTTTACAGTGAGGAATAAACTATATTGAAGGAATATGAACTTCCTGAAAATAATAGTGTTTTCCTCCAGATGTGAGTGTTTCAGTGGTGTACTTCTGTATGATGAATGTGTCTGACTCCTCTCGCTGTTCTGGGTTCATCATCTCTGTATGGGGGAGAGAGCGTGCGAACAGTGAATCATTTGACTGATTTGATTCAGACGAAAGAGTCATTTGGTTTGCGCTGCAGGACCGGTGAGTAAAATCTCACGCAACACACACATAATCTTTCATCTAGATTTACAGTTCATGTTTCTCAGATGCTCATGTCACTTCCTCCTTCATTAAAGGGATGTTTCTGCAAACCGGTCTTGGTGTTTTTAATTGTCGACTCGTGATTGTGGGAAAGTTCACTGATTTATTGAGTAAGTGATGCTCAAATGAACACTTCAGACGTCTATATACTCCAGATACAGGGAAAATGTGTTATTTATAAATATTGAATAAATATACAGTATATACATGCTAATGTTTCTTAAAAAATAATTAAACACCATACACACACTATGTAAACAAACGTTTATTTTGGATGTGATTAATGGTTGCCCAGCACTAACAATAAATAACAGATGGAAAAATACATCATGAGCATGTAGAGAGAGAAGGTTAGCTGGTGTTTAAAGGAAATACACTTATGGTACACAGTTAAATTGTTCATTTTTAAATTGCGCATTTTGACATAATCGTGTGAGTCGCCGCTCGTTCCTCATTGGCTGTGTTCGTCCCACAGTGGCTTCTGGATGTGCTCCGGGATCTTCTCCATCGCAGTCTAACGAGACACACGCTTTATTAACTTATACACACTTATAGTATCGCTCTGGTCTGTTTGTACAGTGTGTGTGTGTGATGTCGTTACCTTGGTGATCTCCATGGCGACACCCTCCGGCAGATTGCGCTGGATATACTCCAGATAAACCCGCGCGCTTGATCCCGTTATTCCAGAAATCTGGAAGTCACAGAGGTGATGTCCCGGCATTTAAAGAGTAAAAAAAAATATATTATTATTATTATTATACACATACACACGTACAAACAAACCCTAACTTAATATGTAGCCTGTATGTAATAAAATAAATTATATACACACACACACACGTGTTAAATATATATAATGGTGTGTGTGTGTGTGTGTGTATATATATATATATATACACTTACACACACTTATAATTTTGCATAAAATTATTTTTATATATATTTCATGTATATCACAGTCATATAATAAATATAAAATTATATATATAATTATATTTTTATAATTTTTTTATTTATATCATATACATTTTATAGCCTGTAAACGCAAATTTATAAATACAATCCCATCACTGAAAACTTTCTAATGAACAAACGATTATTTTTAAGTTACGCTCAAGGAGTGTGTTGTGTGTGTGAACACACTCGTGTCGGTACAGAAGTGCGGTTCACCTGGATGAGCCGGCGGTGTGTCCTCATCTCGTACTGGGCTCTGTGCTTCTTGAAGATGTGAACGGACTTCAGCAGGGTGAGCTTATCGATGTGTTTGGGCGGCTCGAACCTGGACACAGGACAACACGTCCAGCCCTCGCTTCAACACCATCATATATAAATATAATATACAATATAAAGTCGTTCATCTCGGCAATACTCACACTTTCTCCAGGGTCAGGCCGAGCTCTCGAGCGGCCAGAGTCGCGAAAAACTCATAACTGTCCAGAACTGACCTATCGTGACCTTTGACCTCCACTGACAGCCTCTGATAGAGAGTGTCTGGCTCCTCTGACACCTGTCAATCAAATATACATGCTATAAACACTGAACTTCGACTTTAATCACACTCATATCAAACATAAAAGCAGTTACTCACGACAGGAGACGGTGATGTGTGGATCAACCTGAAACAAACAATCATTTATGCCACTAAAGGATGTTTAACTTCTATACAATGGGGTGTAACTCCTCTAAAGAGATAACTGTTAAGTGTGAAACTGACCGTGTTTGATGCTGTGCTGCAACAGCCTGTGGTACAGAACAAAGAAGAGTAAACACCTGAGCTCATGTAGTGACAAACAGACCGATAACTCGTGTGAGAGAGTCCGCAGTACCTGGAAGAACTGTCTGTTGATAGTCTTTGACAGGACGCTCGCCATGGAAGCCGCCATGTTTTCTGCCTCGACAGGCAGAAGGAAGTGACGTCATAACACGGACGCGGAAAAGGGTGCCCCTAACGTCAGGGAATCGCAATAATAATCCAGATTAGACACTTTTACATGCAAACTAAAACACTTGATGAAAAACTAGTTCATGTATTTTATTACGTGTAACGATTTATTGTGACAGATTAACTGAAAACACTATATTGACAATATTTTATTTTAATTCAACCCACATAATTAATTTTCATTGATTATGAACGTTACAATCACACTGAAAACACCGAAATAAATAAAAGAAAAATAGGTTTAGGTTTGATAGCATGCTCCATTTCTAACTTATACTGGTCAATGTTAGATGAACGCACAAAAATAAAACACTTATGAAGCATTTCGATTTATTCATTATGAAGAATTTCCTTCAATAAGAAGCTATGAAAACACCCCGTATTAAAGTAATTTTAAGTAAATAGTATTTTTTGTTTTGTTTAGTTTTTCCATTCGCCTCTTGTTCTTGCTTTAGTTGCTTATTTTTATTGAAATATAAATCTGCAAAAAAAAAAAAAAAAAACCTAAATGAATAAAATTATGAGACACGATATGCACTGTGAATATTTTTTTCTGTTATATTAGTTTAAAACACGTTCTGGAAATAAATCACTGAGGGGAAAATATATGTGATCATATGGTGGTCACGTGACCCAGCGCAGCGGCCCAGGCATCATCAGAATCGGAGACAGCAGCGCTAAAAACACACTCTTCTCACATCCACACTCACAGGTAAAGATCGCCAAATCTTCCTTTGGGTTTCGGTATCATCCCTAGCCCGGTTCCGTTCTTCTAGCTCATTCTGTTATTGGGTTTTATAGTGGAAAAACAATGAGGGAGCGCGCGAAGTGAGTGTAGCTGTCGAGCTAACAAAAGCCAGAGACGCAGAAATGCAGCAAAGAGGGTTTTATTGACCAACGGGATGATCACAAAAGCGTTTTACTAGACGAATCGACCGAGTACATGTAAAGATTGCATCTAGACGGATTTCTCAGAAGTGTCAGCTGTTAAATCTAACAAGCACGTATTGTGTGATCATGTTGGTTTTATGTTCTCGAGTTAATCAGGATCGTCTAATACACACTCGATTCTCAAAACATTGGTGTTGTTTTGTTGGATCTCTCATAAAGCAGTTAAAAGATGCAGCTTTTGTGCTGTTTATTTGTGAACTAGAGCGCTGAATGAGGGGTCGTTTTTAGATATTTCTTTAATTCTTCGTTTTGTGTTGCTGTACTGTAATTTCGGGGGATTTGTTCTAAGTTCTACGGAATTAAACCGCCATTTATTCCTCTAAGAAAGTATTTCTGCTTACCTAACATATTTAGATTTTGAGTTTAAACTGATTTGAGACTTTTACGTTGTAAGTGACGCTCTTCATCGCCATGATTAATTGTGCTGAATTCTGAATCGCTAATTGTGTTTATGTGTCTGCTGTTGTCCTCTACAAAGGAATCCCCGACGCTGATTGGCCGGTGGCTCCTCTGATGCGATGACGACACGCGCTGGAGAATCCCGTGCGCGCGCTGCTGCCACCACGAGCACGAGGACCGGAGCGTTTTCATCCGTCGGTGACGTCACCGCGAACGGGGCATCGTGCGTAATGACATCATGAGGTTAAGCTGCGAGCCTGAAGGAGGGGAAAGTTTTCTTTGAGACTTGGATATTTTCAGCCTGTTTGTTGCTGGGAGTCGGACACACAGGTGAATTCCTGCTCGGAGATCCGGGCGCTTGTTGTGTTTGCCTGTCAGCATGACTATATATGTGCCTTGTTAGTAGTTTTATGCAGTTTTGCGGATGCATTTGGGCCGAACGTGGTTGTGAACAGGCCTGGACCCCAAGGACCCGCCGGTGAGCCGGGTGACTTCGTGGATTTGCGTGAATCCGACCGTGCAGACATGTTCGCCGCAGTGGAGAACGGTCCCGTCCTGTGCAGCGACTCCAACATCTTGTGCCTGTCCTGGAAGGGTCGCGTTCCCCGCAGCGAGAAGGAGAAGCCCGTGTGCAGGAGACGCTATTATGAGGAAGGCTGGCTCGCCACGGGGAACGGCAGGGGCGTCGTGGGCGTCACGTTCACCTCCAGCCACTGCAGGAGAGACCGGACCACCCCACAGCGCATCAACTTCAACCTGAGGGGGCACAATAGTGAGGTAGGGCTCCAGATTCAGGTGTCCTGTGGCCAGATTTGGGGAAAGGCATTGAAAAACAAACAAAAAAAAGTGATTTCAAGTGCCTGAGAAAGTAAAGGTAATGGCTATTTCAACTCTCTCATATTGATGGATCTCGTGTGAATATGACTTTTTATTTTTGCGTATGATTGCATGGTTAAAATAATTCTAATTTGCATTAAAATTGCATTTAGAAAAGGCCTTTAAAAGGAAGGAATTTAAATTTAAAAGTCATGAGAGAGCCTTGCAAAACACACAACATATTATATGCATATCATGTCTAGAGTCCCAATGAAATCAAAATGTTTTTGTCTTTTAGTTTAAATATGTTAGCAGTACTGTAATCTATTCACTCAAACAATGATGACATTCACATTTTAGTAGATATAAGCATTCAAACTTAGTCTCTCACTTCTGGATCAGTAATTTTGATGACATCATCATGTTTTCGTCAGATTTTCTGTCCAATCAAATCCTCTCTTGAATCTGAAGCTCCGCCCCCTTCATTAAAATAGACGCTGAAGCTGCTACTGGTCAAATATGTAAAAGTGCAAAAGTACTCCGTTTCAAAAGTATCAAAATTAAATAGTAAGTCAATGCATAGTTTTATTATTGTTGTGTTGTTGTATGTAACACGTACAGTTCTTTCATTCCAACTTTCTACTGGAGGACCTCGACAGATGCGTAGTGGAGTAAAAATACGATACTTGTCTTTCAATGTAGTGTAGTTAAAGTAAAAAGTTTCCAGACTAAATAATACTCAAGTAAAGTGGGATTCAGGTCATTACGCTATTGGCCATTTCAAAAAAGGGGGAGGAGCTCATTGATATGCCATTGATTATTGATTAAATATCTGATTACACTGTGACCATGAAACCTTAATATAAAGTGTAACGGTGAGTGCCGTGGTTAGAGATGTTCAACTGTTACACACACGTCTTCTTGAGACGCTGCATTTCTCTGTTCCTCTTGTGTATGCAAATACACTTTCTAAACGAACAGTGAATGTTTGATGATAAAACACTCACATAAAGCGCTTTCTTTCACCATGAGCATGTTCATCACGTATAAAGAGAGCAGAAAATAGATGTGGGTAAAAATAAACCGGCTGTAATCTGTTCTCCGTTGGGATTCTTAACCTTGTAGAATCTTAAAGCGTCTCGACATCTGCCTCTCATATGAAACACACACACACACACACACACACACACACACGCTTTATGTGTAAAGTGAGGCCAAATGCCTCTAAAAATAGTAGTTTTGGAGACAGGGAGTATTGGCTGATCTAGTTAGCGGCCCGTTTAAGGCACACGATGTCAACTTTTATTTATGTTTTTAAAATATGTGATAATTTGAGCTCCTTTTCTCCTGTTTATGGAAGTAAAATAATGACAATGTTTTTGAAGACAAAAAAGCATGTTGAATCGCACTACTGGATTACCCATGGTGCTTGCAGTTTAATGGGCTGAAATCAACATGGCTGTATATTTACGCTGTGAATATTTCATGTCACACATGTTCTTTTTTATTAATAAAAATAAAATAATCCATATATTAACCTTTCAGATTTCACTTCCAACAACGGGTTTTACAAATTCGCTTCCACAAATTTAATAATGCAATGATTAATAAGTAATAAGGCAATGCACATTTTCTCCAACATGCTTTAGTGTTTTCAAAACCATTTCTCATTATTTGACTTCCATATTTACGTGCTGTTTTTAATGCATTGAAAGCAGACGATGACAAACAACCCAATGGAAGGATCTGAAAGCATTTCCATCAGGCTTCATGTTCTCCTGTAACAGATGCATGTTTGGATGACTCATGTTTTCGTCCTGTTACAAGTTAAGTCCACCTTACGTAAGCAGATCACGGGTCGCGTCTGAGGTCACGGAGAGAATCTGTTGCTGGACAGGAAGTCTTCATGCATGTGAGGCAGTGCATTAGATACGGGTTCAGCGCTTCTGTGTTGTTGGTCACACACATGACCAGCGTCGGCCTGGTAATAATGTATATTAGTGTGTCCTGATAATGCCGCATGTGTTGTTACAGTATAAGTGGCCTATACATTAATGTAAATAAATGTACGCAGTGAAAGAGTGCAAGCATTCGTCTAAAATAATGATATTTTCAGCTTCGGGATCATGAATATTGTTATTCTGGCGTCTCTATTGTTCATTGGGTCCTAGTCTATTCATTCACACACACTATATAATATCAGATTTAGCGTTTTAACCACCAGGATGTTTTTTGTTCATGTTTTATCATGTGTCTCGGAGTATCGCAGTGATATGGTGTCGTGAGGGTCTGATGAGCGTCACGTGTGTAACTCGCGGTGTGTGTTAATAAAGCAGGAGATTAGATTACTGCTGTAATCCAGAACCACTCCATCTCAATATAGACCCATGTGTTTTTACCTGCGCCTCTGGCATTATGGGATTGCTCACACACAGTGTGTGTGTGTCAGGGTTCATACAAGGTGCTTAAAGAAATGTAAGTCCTGGAAAAGCCTTGAAGACAGTCATGTTTACAGAGAGGTGCTTAAAGTGCTTGACTTAAATACAGTATATATGAGATTTTATTTTTAGTAAGCCAACATTACATTAAAAAATATTTATTGAACAATATGTTGAAAAAAATGTTGTATTTTGGATTCCTTATATCTGTAATATGAGTTTAAAAAACCCTTAAGTACTCTAGATAGTGTGATGAGTGCGATCTCTCATTATGCTCCTTGAAAACCCAAAAAAGTAGTCCTGTAATTCATTCCCTGGTTTGTGAATTAGTGTTTCTCACACTCATATCGGTCGATCACTTAATATAAATATATTTTATATGCGCTTATTTATATATACTTTCATTGGCTGGGATTTAAATATTTAAAGTAAATGCATAGCTCTGCATAACTAAATTAAAATAATTACAATTGCACTGAGCGGGTTAATGCGCTTTCTCGATCCGCCATGATTTTTGAAAAGTGTCTTATTTTACCCAGAATGCACTGCGGTGTGGTCCTACTTTAGATTTCGTCTGATTCGATGTCTGACTGTGTTTGCTGTGCTGGTGATCGGGCTGTTCTCTCGTAGGTGGTGTTGGTGAGGTGGAACGAACCCTTCCAGAAGCTGGCGACCTGTGACACGGACGGGGGGATCTTCGTGTGGATCCAGTACGAGGGCCGCTGGTCTGTAGAGCTGGTCAATGACCGAGGGGCGCAGGTGAGGCCTTCACGTCCAGCTCACCCTCACGTTTCATGTGCTGTACCTCACTGACCCCTCACAGGGAGTTTGATTGACAGGTGATCTGACTGACCAATCATCGTCTGTTGAATTAGTTTAATTAGTGATAAACAGTGACATCACGGTTTCTCCAGAGCGGCTACATATACATATATATATATAAATGAACTAAATTAATAACTTTTTATAACAAAAGTGAAACGTACTCAAGCTGGACTGTGACTGTATTTTCTTCTGGACTCAAACATTATTTAGCTGTTGTCTGAAGCGATCTGTATTGTGTGAATAAAGGTGTGTTGACTGTTCCTGCGCAGGTGAGCGACTTCACCTGGTCACATGACGGCACGCAGGCGCTGATCTCCTACCGGGACGGGTTCGTGCTGGTGGGGTCGGTGAGCGGGCAGCGCCACTGGTCCTCTGAAATCAACCTGGAGAGTCAGATCACATGTGGCATCTGGACCCCCGACGACCAGCAGGTAACGGACGACCTCTGACCTCTCAGTAGGGCTCTATGAACGAGATCTGCTGT
>JAOTRC010000031.1:955705-967900 GCA_027497675.1 Cyprinella lutrensis
CGAGTAACATCTAGAACACGTTAGACGAACATCCAACTGAAACTTTTCAGAAAAAACCTTCCACGAATGATGTTGATAACATTTTTGAGAACATCATTACAACTTTGAACAAATGTTACTGGAAGAATGTTTGTTTATAACATCCTCTATAAGACAATAGTGCCATTATTCTGCTCATTTGAATGTTGATTCAGTTCAGTTCAATAACGCAATGCTGCCAAATTAATTGATTATGAGTCATTAGACTGAGTTAAAACTGCAGCTCTAAAGAAGACACAAGTGTGATTACTGAGAATTGTCAGCTGATCTGTAAAACTGACAATATCAGTTTAAAAGAAGCACACGGATACCAAATAACTCCTGATTCGCATCGGCATTGATTCAGTGAGTCAGCAGCAGCAGACTCGATAAAACAGCAGTTATGGATGATGAATATCTGCTATCTGATGAGAGTTCAGTCTGATGTCTTGTTGAATCAGTGTCTTTAGATATCAGCCATGCAGACACGCCGCCGGAATATTAATATTCTTTTTGTTTTGGGGATTGGATCTAAATGGAAATGTTGTTCATCTGTGAGTGAGTGTGTGTGTGTGAGACAGCAGGAGAGATTGCAGAGCTCAGCACAACTCAATAACTGAGCAAACTCAAGCGTATGAAGAGATAAGAGCTGAGCTATTGATCGCTTCCTTCATTCAGCCAATCACATTAAACACTGCGGATATAAACAACACGGAGGACGGTTTCATTGCTCAGCAAACTTTACGCTCCGAAAAAGTTCTAGTCTTGAATGAATAATCACAGAGCTATTTTGAAACCTTTTGATTACACATACTGGTATAGGAAAATAGCAGGAGAGTGTCGAGATGAGATGTGGTTCATTTATAAATCTCATTCGTCTAATGTTCGTCTAACGATTTCTACTTGTTTCAGGACGTTCAGAGAATATTCAAAAGTAACATTCCTATATAATCGGATTTTTTTTTGTTCATCCGAGTGTTATAAAACTCAGTAAACTCAGGTTTTGGCACTGACACAACAAGCGCATCGGAAACGAATGTGAGAAGAGTTTCCTCTAGAGGAGGCGTTCGGTACTGCAGCCGAACACACACTCACTGAACGCTCATTTACTAAGAGATCAACCTCAAATTTGGAGCACAACTTGTTTAGAATTATGACTTTGATTTTCTTGGGGGTTTAGAGTAAAATGTGTTTTGGAAAATATATACAAATTTTCATTACAATAAACGTAAAATTCTGTTTAAGTTCTCCTTTTTATGCTTGTTTTCACTTCAGCAATAATCTGCCAAGTGTCGTCTTTGAAAAGAGATCAGTTTAAGTTGGACATTTCATTTTCATGCTCAAAAAGTGATTATAAATACAGCTTAAATATAATTTAGTTCCATAAAATCCCATAAAAATGCTAAATATTAAATAAAAAACATTATCAAGCTAAAATATAGTAGATTCATTTAACTGAAATAAAAAAATGTAAGTCATTTTTGACCGACACGCGAAGAGCACCAGAAGGTTAACGTTTATAAAACCAAGATTTTTTTTAAACAAACTTTTAGCAGACATTCAGAAATAACGTTTTCATTGGGCTAACTTAATTAGCAAAATATATTTTTGTTAGCTGGGATGCTCTTTCACTGGGTCGCGAATGATGTTTAACATTGACTTTAAATCTCTCCATAAAGAAACTTAGATAAATAACTGTAATATTGTAACAAGCAGGTCCTGTAAAGCTGCTTTGAAACAATATGTACTGTAAAAGTGCTATTAATAACCTTGAAGTGGATAGATTTGTGAGGTTTCTCACAATTATACATGTGTATATATCACGGCACCTCATAGAGAAGGCTGGCGTCTTCCACAGATTCCTGAAACGAGGGGTTGAGCAGAGCTGGCGTCCCGCGCCTCACTCGGAAGGCTGATGGGTACAGCGCTGAGAGACAGAGAGAATCATGGGTAATGTAGCTCTTCCACAAGCCTAGTAATACACAGTGTCATACACACAAAAACTATCATGATAACACTAAAATAATGCAATAAACATTTATTTAACTACGTAAAACCCCAATGTACATAAGAAAAAACAATGCATTATTGCAATGAAAAATAATCAAAATGTCTCCTTTCCAGGCAAACAAAAATACTTTCTAAGAACGTTTTCCTAGTTTTTTCTTATTTATGCGAAGGTTATGGGAACTTTGCAATTGAATGTTACGTGTTCTCTAAATATTCTTATAGCAACATAAAGAAATGCATGGACGATAAGCTACACATAAATGTTTTTTTTTGTGCAAACGTTTTGAAAACTTCTTATTGAAGAAGACCAGGTGACGTTGAACGAACGTATTAACAGTGCTCCTCAATTAGACATTCTCTGGTTGTATTTTACTATAAAACTGCGTCTGTTACAGTTTTTAACCACATTTATAAAGGGACTTAGTAAAGGTTTTAGTAAAAAAACAACAACATTTGTACAGTCTATAAATGTTAAAATGACATTGATTTTTGCAGCGTGTTTTGATATCCACTGACATGTTTTGGCAGCACGTGCTCAGCAGCTACACGTCTCTGATTGGCTGTCCGTGAACACGTGAGCGGATGACTGACATCTTTACAGCTGTGTTCAACATCTGCATTACAGGCCTGCAGCTGAAGAAGCGCTGTTGCGGGAAACACACGGGGATCTGAGGCGTGTATAATAGGATAATGCAGCAACATGATATATTTAAAGTAGGAAGGATGTGTCGTTCAATTCAACATATTAGGGAAGTTAAGTTACCCAGGTCAAAAAGTAAGGTTGTTAAATATATTAAAAAGGCATTAAAGTATATTTGTAATGTACTAAAATATACTTAAGTACATTTTTAATAGATTTATTAGTAAGTTACGTGTTTTAGACGAGAAAACATACTTAGAGCAAAAACAATTTTTTTTTTTAATTCTCTCGCTATGTCGCCGACATCACAGGCATTCCTCAGCTCTTTGGACCGATCAACTGCAGATGTGTGTCGGTCATCCTTCACACACTTCATCTTAAACTGCCTTTAAAACCTTATAAACACCGTGTGTTGCGAGACTGGGCCGAGGCCAACCGTCCTTCTCGTGACCGCTGCGTTTCCATGGAGATGAGATGCAGACCAGACGTGCGTGATGTCACATCGCAAAAAAATATATACCGCTCTGTCTTTATAACAATCACTTTATATGTACTTGTTATATATTCAGAACTGAAAGGCAAGGTGGTTAGTATGTCTTATAGAAGAATAAACAAAGTTATAATACACGCAGGCGCACACACACACTTCCATTATAATCATTAGAATATTTAGATTTTTGAAGGATCATGTGACAAAAATATGAAAACGTGGCATAGCAAAACTAAATAAGACAAAGGCAATTGAAATATAAAAAGTCGCAATCATTTTTTAAAATGTTTTATTCTGTGGCGGAAACGAGCTTATTTTATATATAAGAAATATAAAGTAGAAACATGTATAAAATAATGTTAATAGTCACATATTCAGCTCTAATGCGATATGGATTCTGAAAGCAAAACGTGTTGATTTGGGTCAAATATGGACAAACCCAAATGTTGGGTAAAAAATGCAATTAAAAAAAGTACATGTGAAAGTGAAAGTTGAAGTTGGGTTAAAATTTGAAATTGCATGTTTAACCCAACATTTGGGTTTGTCCATATTTGACCCAAAATTGGGTTCAAACAACCTCATCCACAGCTCAGGAAACTTGTCATTTATTTATTTCTTAATCTCAGATGCTTTTATGCTTAATATATATGTGTCCACTAATTAAATTCAAGCATGTTAACAGCTTTTAAGAGCAATCCGTAAAGTCTAAACAATGCTGGGTTGTTTTGACCCAAATTTGGGTCAAATATGGACAAACCCAGATGTTGTGTTAAACATGTAACTTAACATTTTAACCCAACTTCAACTTTCACTTTCAGCTGTAAATTTATTAATCACATGTTTAACCCAGCATTTGAGTTTGTCTATATTTGACCCAAATTTGGGTTGAAACCCAGATTTTTTTACAGTGTGCTCATGTGAACAGTGTGTGTGTGAGATGAAGAACGAGTGTTACCTTTCCTCCAGTGCAGGGACGCTGTGATGGACATCTGACACATCAGCAGAAGCTGGAGGACCGTCATTCTGTTCCTCCCGTCCGGACCGACACCACCACCTGGAAATAAACAGAAGATCACAGAGAGAGAGAGAGAGAGAGAGAGAGAGAGAGCGTAGTCCCTGTTTCTCCTCCTTCTTTGACAGGCTGGAATGTGTGTTTCATCTGGAAGTCATTAAACTCAAGACAATCGGTGTGTGTAATCGGTCATCGTTCTTTCTCAAGTTCATCAGCCTCATTATCATTAAAAGTGGAGGAAGAATATTTGGTGGCGTATTTTTCTCTGGTAGTCGCTGTATGAAGAATATCTGGGTGTAATATGTCACGGTTTACATTATTTTGCTCTCCTCACGCACAGAAATGAACTATAGTGTCCTGATCACACACTAGAAAAGAAATATCAAACAATATCTGTCTGAATCATTTTTGGTTTGACTGTTACATGTACTAGTAATAACAGTGAATTATGCATAATTACATGCAACTAACCCTATAGTAAGCACACCTTGTTAATTATTATTTCTCAGTACTTAAATATAGAATTACACTGTAATAATGACACCTTAAAATAAAGTAAGACTCCTCCGTTCATGTTTAGTTCATTTCTGAGGACTCATCTAGATGAGATCTGGGATGTTTTTAAGGAATCGGTCAGTCTCAGGAATTCAGACGCGCTGTGTTTCCAGACGCGCTGTGTTTTCACTGGCGCTGTCGCCCTGCAGGAGAATGTGAAGTTCAGAGGACACACACACGAGCCTCAGACATCAACACTTACACACGCTAAAAACCTGTCATTATTCATCCATTTCAGATCAATAACTTGTAACTATAACTTGTAATTTTTTTAATGACATCATCAACCATATTTCTTTGATTGTAGCACAATTTTTACAGAGGGCACCTTTAAGTACTTAGTTGCATGTAATTATGCATATATTACAGTTATCACTACGGTAAGTACAATGACACTGTAGAATAAAGTGTTACGAGTTTTTCATCAAACGTTCCCCTTTCGTCTCGACTGATTCCAGAAGCAGCTGAAGTGTGTGTGTGTGTGTGTGTGTGTTTGACCTGTTGGTGGCGCTATAGGAGTGTGTTTCTGTGAGTTTGAACACACTCTGGTCTCCACTTTCAGGTGTTGTTGGGTCCAGGTGTGTGCTCTTGTGAGCCTCTCGAAGTAATTGGCGCTGTCCTCCTCAGATATGTAAATGTGGGCGATGCTTGTCTTTGTGTTTCTGTATGGCTGTAATTGCTGCTCCGTGATCCGGCGTATAAAAGCACCGGTTTATCTGCGTTTAAACCCAATGAAAGAACAACATCTGAGACACCAGCCCTGCATACGCTAAATCACTCTCAGTCACTCAGAGAAGAAGAAGAGCGTCTGACCTCTGACTACACACACACACACACACACACACTTCAACTTCATTCACAACCGTTATAAAGTATGTTTTATATTGTATGAATATGGGTGAAATTCAGAAGTACTACATTCACCAAGTTGTTACACACACACACATTAACAGATACATACTCACTCTCTTTCACACACACACACACACACACACACACACACACACACACACACACACACACACACAGATACTCAAACACTCACTCTCACACACACAGATACTCACACACTCTCACACACTCTCACACACACTCACTCACACACACAGATACTCACTCACACTCTCTCTCTCTCTCACACACACATACAAATACTCAAACACTCACACAGATACTCACTCACACACTCACTGACTCAGACACACACACATATTCTCAAAACACTCACTCTCACACACACTCACACAGATACTCAAACACTCACTCACACACACACACTCTCTCTCTCACACCTCACACACACACACACACACACAAAACTAAATTGTTTCTAAAATGTTAATTATTTGTTCCACTTAAATTGATCTATATATGTACATGTATGATGATTTACTGCAAAATTAGAAATGCTTTGGAAATACATATTTGTCACGCCAATAAAGCACATTTTTATTTGAATTGAATAGAGAGAGAGAGAGAGTGAGAGAGAGCGAGAGAGAGAGAGTGAGAGAGAGAGCGAGAGAGAGAGAGTGAGAGAGAGAGCGAGAGAGAGAGAGAGACTGTGAGCGTCTGACAGGATAATTGCAGTTGCTCTGAAAGGCAATTAAACTCGGAGAGGAACAGACAGAGCGCGCGGGATGGAGACGGGACGTCGTGGTTAAGACTCAATTGAGCACTGCTGATGAAACATCATCATATTCTCTGAAACATTCAAGCAAACACACGCCGAATGCTGATTATATGTGTCTCTACAGAAGCGCAGTGTGTGATTGGCCATCGCTCAAACTCTCGCTGTGTTTAATCAAGTGTGCGACTCTCAGGTCTGTCCAAACTACTCATAGACCTGAGAAAACACACACACACACACACACACACACACCTGAAGGCGGAGAGAAAGAGAGAACCTCAGTCAAATCAAAAATTTAGACACCAGATATCATTGATTTCTGATATTTCTTTTCTGTTGTGTGCAGGACACTATAGTCCACTGAAGATATTCTTCATACAGCGACTGTATAGCGAATAAACTGATAATGTGAGAAATGTTGAAGGTGTCTGAATGTTTTGTTTGACTGTTTCTCCCCACAAAAGCAGAAGAACAAACTAAATACATTTTTAGGACCGTTAAGAATTGTGTGCATCACAATTAAACAAACTCTCATTATGACTGTAATACATCTGGACATTTTTTAAAAACTGAACGCAATGCATTGTGGGATACAGCCTCTCACACCGTGTCCTCTGGAAATTTTTATTTGCATAATGTATGCACATATTGCAGGTATTTTATGTTTATATAATGAATGTGTACTGTAAATAATTATTTTGTATATATAAATGCAAACACATGCATATAGTTAGTAAAAATGTGTTATTAATATTTAAATATATTTATATGTCATATATATACAAGCAAATATTTCATAAATATATACATGCATGTGTGTGTATTTATATAGGCCTATACAAAATAATTATACACACATTTTATGTAAACACAAACTTTTATTTTGGATGTAATTAATCGTTGCATTGCCCTAATATAAACACTACCTATGCACACATTATGCACATAAACGTTTAATTATTATTTAATTTAATTATTAAAATTTGTTTATTATTATTTAAACACAAACTTTTATTTTGGATGCAATTTACCGTATCCAGAATCATACTAGTATCTCTGCTGTGCGTGTGTAAAGTCGTGACGTCTGTTTGAGTCACACACACATGAACACACACTCCTGATGTTCTTCCAGTAACAGATGCTTTACAGCGGCGGAGGTTTATCTGATCCAGCACGAGGCTGCTTTATTAGCGGAGAGGCTGCTAATAGACAGTCAGTGGAGCAGTAAACTGTGTTTCATTACTACTTCAGACAAAGAGCTGGAAAACAGAAGCAGCGAAGGAAACGACTCCTGACTGTCCTCGGTGTCTTCACACTGATCCACACAGGACATGAATATTTAACGAGGGAGCTCGTGATTGACAGCCGGTGGTAACCTAGCAACTGGCTCAAACATTCTAAAAGTGACATCGCCGCACGAACCGGTTCTTTAAGACTCCTTTGAATCTGAAAGCAGGAGAAAAAATCTCGACTAACACATTATAAGTGGGAAAAGTGCATATTAAATGCACTCATCTGTAGGAATATGTATTGTACTGTACACACGTATCCTGGATATTTAATATCTAGCCATAGCCAATAATCTGTGTTTCCTCCAGGCTTCGGGGAATCATGTGAAGCATGAACGAAAGTCCCGTTAGACGCTTTAGAAGGTCAGAAGAACATTAGCATAGCGAGAGGCGCGAGATTGCTCTCTTTCGGCCCGTGTTTACGGAGCGTTTGCCCGGGATCAAAGGGATTTTAATCAGGCGGGAGTTTTACAGTGTGTTCATATGCAGATGATGATGATGATGATGATAACCTGTTATTCCTTCAGTCCTCACTAATCAACTTCCCAGAAAAAACATTGCTCACGAGACACCGGCTCTGAATATTTATGATAGGCTATAAACAATACACGCAATATGCATGTATACGTTTAAGAAATATTTGCATGTATATATATACTGTATATATATATATAACAATTTTTTTCATTGCACACACATATATATTAAGTGAACGCAAGCTTTTCTTTTGGGCGTGATTATTCGTTGCCCAGCACTAATTTCTTTATATTGTCTTTTAATAATTCATGCACAAGTACTTCTTCATTAAAATGTCTGTTTTCAAGGGTTTTCCAGGACTTAAATATCAAAAAGTCAAGTATTTAAGCACCTTTGAACTAAATTAGAATGAGCTCACATGTGTTTGGGACAGACAGAGCCCATCATCAGACCTGTGTCACAGCTTCCCGGTGTGTGTGTGTTCCTGTAGCCGGAGCGGGACACGACCTGGAGCAAAACAAACAAAACAAAACAAAGCGAATCGTGAAATGATGAAGTACTCAGCGGCGTCTCCTCATCACAGCGACAAACAAGACGCCGTTACAGCTCAAGACGAGCGCATTAAACACGTCTGAGCAAATAAAGTGTGTCTCCGTGGGGAGGATCGATATCACACACTGAGGCATCTTTATATGAGCTCCACACACACACACACACAGAACATGATCAATTCTCAGTGAGTGTTGGAAGGGTAATATTCACTCCTGCACTGGAAATCTGTTCATTTATCATTCCCTCTGTGTGCTCACGGATGTCCCCACTCGCCCTCCGGTTACCAACTTCACTTCTCAGCACACACACACACACACACACACACACACAGTCACTGCAGAGGGAAAGACCTGATGGAGAAACAGCTGGAGAAAAGTATGGGAAGTGTTTCCTCCACAAATTAAAAAGGTTGATTTTTATCTCACAATTCTGACTATAAAGTTTATTTTCAAGTTTCTGAGTTGTGAGTCTATATCTAATCTGAATCGTGAGAAGTCTAGATTTAAACTCAGAATTCAGGGGAAAAAAAGTCAGATGTGTGTGATAAAATGCGCTGTGATTACTCATATTTGTTTAATCTGTGTATTTAACAAACTTCCATTGAAACTAAATCAAACTTGGGTGGTGTTCAATACACAAGTCCAGGTGATGGCGCAGTGTATAAGACACAGGCCTTTAGTGTGAGAGACCCGGGTTCGAATCCACTGTGAGACACCAATGTGTCCCTGAGCAACACACTTAACCCCTTGACATATATAGCAATTGTAAGTCGCTTATAAAAGCGTCAGCTAAATGAATAAATGTAAATGTCTCACTCGCTGTGCCACATGGAGCCGGTCTGATACGAGTGAAGTAAAGGCCTGAGCGTCTCAACATATGGCATTCGTGTGTGTGTGTGTCCCTGAACATGCAGCGCTCTGACAGCAGATGATTGTTATTTCTATCTCAGATGAGCAGAACTGATCTGGGAACAGAATAAAGGCTAGTAACGCTCACTTCCTCGACCGCAGCCAAACTCTTCACTGAGTACAGCCAACACACACCAGTCCAAGACTCAGGGCCTTACTCACACACACTCAATATTAAGCAGACGCTCTACTGATCCTCTGATGAGCGCTAGTGGACATGAAGTTACTCATAAAGAGGACTAAAGTGTGTTTATCAGATCATGTTGATCACTTCGAGGCCTCGAGAATTCCTGCATCAAATATAATTCAGCAGGTTTATAGAGTTATTATGGTTATGAATAAGAGAGAGACTAAAGAACTCCCTCTGCTCCCAGCTGTGTGTGTGTGTGTGTGTGTGTGAGTGAGTTAGATGATCTGTGAGAAGCGGAGAGCACCGTCCCCTCAGCTCATTACCCAGAATGCAGCAGTGCTGGTCTACATACGGTCAGCAGTGATAAATCCTCTTTTATTTGCGGTTAAAGTCCTCTAATAGCAGAGCAGTGGACATCGACGCTCCTCCAGTGTGTGTGTGTGTGGACCAGGGAAACTGAAAGTACACACATTAACACACACCTCAACTTTGTTATGGACAAACACACTCTTACACACGCTCACAAACTCACACTTTACCACACACACACACACTTTCTCTCACACACACTCAAGATCACAGCTCAGATCTGTTGATCACGGGGACACTGTAACACACACACGATGGAGAGGAGAGTCAGCCATCAGGTGGCGCTGCAACTCAAGCATCAGCATGTGTGTGTGTGTGTGTGTGACTCACAGACAGAAGACTCAGGATGTCTGCATCTCGAGAGGTCGCCCACAAGAAGAGACGCTTACATAACATCAGTGTAGGAGGACAGAGGACTTCAGACGGACACCTGTGAACATCAGACTCATACACACACACACACACACACACTCAGAGCGCATCTCTGTGTCACTATTCAGGTTTGATGGAAAGCAGGACTATAATCAGAGATGCAACGATTACAATCTTCACTGAGTTTGAGCTCCGATTAAGATTTTATTTTCACTTTTTTATTTTCAATAACACAAATATTTGTTTTTTTTATATATTAATTTATTTATTTATTTATAAAACACCATATATTTTTACTAGGGTTGTCAAATGATTAATCGCGATGAATCATATCCAAAATAAAAGTTTGTGTTTACATAATATATGTGGGTGCACTGTGTATAATATTTTTGTATATACGCATGCATGTGTATTTTTTAAAAAAGTATTTATATATAAAATATTTATATCTAATATAAATTATTTATAAATTTATATACAGTATATACATGAAAATATTTCTGAAATATATACAAGCACGTGTGTATTTATATATATAAAATATTATACACAGTGCACCCACATATATGATGTAAACACAAAGTTTTATTTTGGATGCGATTAATCGTTTGAAAGCCCTAATTTTTACCCAAACTGAATAATAAAAACGAGTTTAAATGGGTATTGGGTAGATTTTTGAAATAAAGACTTCATATTTCTGTGATTGATGATGCCTTTTCTGATATCAAGAATTATAATTGAAAATTGAATTGATGATATGAACAGCACGGCATAATCTGTAACACACCGTACTGCCAACATATGAGGGCTTATCAAGAGGAATATTCAACAGGGAATTAAAACAGACTAAACCACAGGTTAACATGAACATTCAGCCCACACATCAACACAGGAGCATGTGTTATGAAGACGTTAAAGTGAAACGCGGTTGTTCAGATCTCCTGTAGTGTTTGAGAGTTGGTCTCGAGCACGTTCAGCGCTTTGACGAAGACGAGCTGTTTTATATTCACGGCTGCGAGAAGCGGCTGACGGGCCATTACACTTTATCAGTCAGTTGTGCCGCACCTGAATAATGGATTTCTTTGTGTTGTGACAGAGACAAAGGTCTGAGACTCGCCCGTGGATCGGCAATTAACAAAAGCACTTAATTAAAGCGGAAAAAACACTGTGACACACTCACACACAGTCTCTCTCTCTCACACACACACTCTCGCTTCACTATATTAGTCAAGTCCTCTCATTCACTTCCATTGTTTTTAAGGTTAATAATATCTCCTATTGCCCTATTTAGTTTGACCCCTAAACAACCCTGCGTGAAACCAGAAACAGGCTTTGACAGATCTATACGCCTCTGAGGTCTGGATTAAGAGTCCGATCTCAACCGGTTTCACTGATATTAGTCAAGACATGTATCAATAGTGCATTAGTTATTAGCTAACATCAACTAACAATATAAGCCACGTGATCACAAGGCCTAAAGCATTCGGCAATCTTTGTTATCATTAGTTAAAATACATTTGTTCATAATTTGTTTACAGAGCATTCAATAATATTAACACACACAAGAATAAAATGTAAAAAAAAATTAGAAAACGGTGAACTCAAACTAAGATAAGATGCTGTAGAATTATTATTAAGTTAAATGTAAAGTAACAGTTCATGTTGTCACATTTTCCTTGCATTACTTTACATTAAAGGGATACTCCACTTTTTTTGGAAATAGACTCATTTTACAACTCCCCCAGA
>JAOTRC010000031.1:987363-1001190 GCA_027497675.1 Cyprinella lutrensis
TGTTTTTGTGACTAACGTTTCTTTAGTATAACCATGGAGTATAAAATTCAATATAAATTCTCGCTATTGCATTGGACCCTACGAACGGCAGAAGTTATCGAGAGACTTTCACCGGAAATACCGCTGTGCATAGAGCCCATTAAGGTGTTATTAAATATCTATCTGTCTGTCTATTTATCTTTTATTATTTTTTTGCATTCTCAGCCACCTCTTCCAGATGAGGACTACCCAGCGAATCAGCGTGAAGATTCCCTTATGTCACTTCAACTCCCTAAAGATTTTCATTTGCACCAAATCAAGCATGCCGTCATCCCTAGGGCTGTTGTGGACACACGTAAAGATGTCCATCAGGGCTGGACTCACTCTGTAGGAGCTGATGGAAAAACCGTCTACACAAATGAACTCACTCGTGAACAGGTGATGAGGGCTTACCAGAATTATAGTATTACAATGAACATACACTACTAAACACTGTGAAAAACTATATTTAATTTATGTATTTCTTTGTCGTTTTAATTTTTGTCACTGTAAAAAAAACAGCCGAATTATGACTGATCTTTTGTGTGTATTAGTGCCTCCTTTTGGTGCTTTCATAATACTGCAACTGCACATGGCAACATACTGAGGACATATTGCAAATGTACCAAACCAGCTCCAAACTGAATTTTTTGAAATTTTCATGGGGAAAATTAATGGAATGCATTGACAGTTTTCTGTAGCTGACCTTATATATCACCACATCATTTAAGCTCAAATCATTTTATTTTATCCAAATCATGTTGTGGCCAGGTCAAGTCTTCTTTAATAATAAATAGCTTAAAAAAACACTTAAAAAATGACTGACTAATATTTTCTCTCCCAATTGTAGTGGATCCAGTCTAAGGATGACAAAGGGAAGTTGTTTTACTACTTAAAAGGGGGATCTAAATGTCAATGGACCCTTCCAGAGGTCTGTGTTTGAATGTTTTTTTTTTGTCTTTGTTAAATCGAAAACACTTTATTTTCTTTACAAATGCATGTCTCACCCTGAACTCTGTATATACTCATAAGTTGACTCTTTGTGAAGGCTTCAGTCCCGCCCGGTCAGCCAATGAATGGAAATGGAGTAGACCAAGATGCTCAACCTGTTTTGAGCAACTGGAGATTATCAATGTTCCAGTTCAACATGTCTCAGGAAGACCTGGTGAGTGTCAGCTCAGGACACTCTCTACCTGAATCTTTTCAAGATATACACAATTCTTTTGACTCTTTTTATCCTTTGCTTACATTTATCTGACTTATAAAGCCTTAGAGATGACAGTCAGATACAGCTACACATAAGACAAAATGTGTCTTCAAATTGTGTGAGGGATGCCTGTTCAATGCAATGTCTCTTCTCTCTCATGTGAGGCGTTTCATTCTCAGCTATTTTCTGCAGCTGACATCACAGGGACCACAACAGGAAGGAAGGAAACATCTGGTATCCGATCCGCACCACTTTCCACCACCTAATATTCATTTACTTTTCTCTCTCTTCATTTCCTCCATCAGAAATTTTCCCCCTCACACAGGCGGATCGCCTCTGACAACGCCAGTGATGCATCCAGCACAGGGAATTCACCAGAATCACAGCATTACGTATGTAACGTGACCTCTGTTATTTCCAACTCTCATTGGAGCTTTTAACTCATGTCATTTAGTTCCCCAAAACCCATTCATGTGCAACAGTCTCATTCTTATTTTATCATAATTTCACTCTAATTCATGTTATGTTCCTCTAACTGAATCCATTTGCATACAAGATCGTGAACCAATTTTGACCTGATGTTTAAGGCCGTGTTAAAGGGATACTCCACTTTTTTTTGGAAAGAGGCTCATTTTATCACTCCCCCAGAGTTAAACAGTTGGGTTTTACCAATTTCGAATCCATTCAGCCGATTTTCTGATATTTAGAAGAATATCAGATACCAGACATTTTCTGGTCTCATTGACTACCATAGTATATTTTTTCCTACTATGGAAGTCAATGAGACCAGAAACTGTCTGGTTACAGATATTCTTATAAATATCAGAAAATTGGCTGAATGGATTCGAAAACGGTAAAACTCAACTGTTGGAATGGTAAAATGAGCCTATTTCCAAAAAAGTGGAGTATCCCTTTAATAAAAAAGGTGTTTTTAAGTCTCAAGTAAACGATTTTCTGATGTGCAGATTTAGTTATCAGCGTTCCGATTTAAATATAGATACATTGTTTATAAAAAAAAAGTGAGAACCCATAATTTTGTTTCCTTTCTCAAGGATAAAAAGTTAAGACGGCGGAGAAACCTGTCCAGTCAAAGCACAGATTCACATTCTCATCATGTGCGTCCTGAGCTTGTTTATTCAGCCTTTGCAGTTATCTGCACTGGTGTCCTAAACTAACATGTCATGCATTAGACAAAAACTAACATCACTGCTTGTTCTCTGATGGTCTTGCTTGGGTTTTAAATGTTTGTCATTCATCAGCAGCTGTAGATAATGTTGTTTTGTGGCATGCTATTCTATCATTACTCATTAAACATTCTACGGACAGACCTGAACTAACACACACTTTTTTTTACAACATCAAACTAAATTTATCAAAAAATCTCTAAGCTCTGAAGTTTAGTTCTTGTTTTTCACTTGTCATTATATAATGTACAAATGGTTTGTTTTTAATGTTCAAAAAGAGCTTTTTGTTTTTCCTTGGTTTGATTTATTAATTTTTAATCTGACAAACTTGCTTGTCTTTTGCGTTCAGCAGTCATCGCTGGAGAAGGCTGGGATTCTCAACAAGACCAAAGTCGCCGAGAATGGAAAGAGGCTGAGGTGGGGCGTTGAATTAACTGCTTTTGTCTGTGGTTAAACAGTATAGTCATACTTCACCTAAGTATTGATGGGGAAAAAGCATGTAAATCTGTTTAGGGGCCGTTTACACGTCACCGTTTTCAACTAAAAATGGAAATGGACAACTGGGTTTTGGGGGCCTGAAAATGCAAACTTTTGAAAATTGTTTTCAAAGTGTGAGTTTTTGTAACGTCACTGTTATTGTTATGTAAACTACAAAAGTGTGAAAATGGTGAAGTCATGTGCATGTGTATAGAGTGCCGCACATGGGTTAGCGGCACATGGGTTCCCTCGATTGAAAAGCAATGCATTTTCCCCATAGACTTTTGGAAAATCGCAAAAAATAAGATCTGTGTTCAACAAAGAGTTGTGACCCTTACACGTTTTGTCTGTCAAGATAATCTTTACAAGTTAACCCAAAATTTATACATTTTGAAGCCAATATAAAGATTTAAAAAAACACAATCAGACACAATAAAGTTTAAAATACACAAGCAGGTTATAACTGTGTGTTCTATGTCAAAGATCAAAACGTAAAAATATAGGTTTTGTTCACCACAGACCTTATTTCAGGCGATTTAGCAAAAACCCATTCAAAAATCCCATAGACTTTAGAGCAAGGGATCAAGTGCTAAAATGCTAACTCACTTCCGCGTTTTGGCCTACAGAGTGACGTCGTAACTTGACGACGGAGATCAATTCTAATACGCAGATAAAACTCTGGTGTGGAAGCAGATCGTATTCGTTTTAATCCTCTGTTTTTAAACGAAAACGCAGTAGAGTGGACTGGGCCTAAGACGAAACAAGAAGCAATCGCTCGAATGAGTTAAAAATATCAACAAACTGAGTAACAACATCATCACTGTAACGGATCACTCTCCCAAACACGCTGTAGAGTGAAACCAAACCTTCCTCACGAACTGTTGAGGAGGCATGATTAAAAACAAGCCATGAAAGTTTCCTTTCAAATAAAAAGAAGCACACCACTATTAAGCCCACACAGAAACTATTACTATTGCCTTTACTATTGTCTCAAATTGAAGTTTTTTTATTTTTTTACTTTCTATTCTTAAAAAAAAAGTATGACAGATTCCACAAAAATGTAAAGCAGCAAACCAAAATTGTTGTTTTCAAAATTGATAATAATCAGAAACATGAGTGATTTCTGAAGGATCATGTGGCACTGAAGACTGGAGTAATGATGTTGAAAATACAACTTTGATCACAGGAATACATTACACTTTACAATATATTCACATAGTTATTTTAAAATTGTAATAATATTTTGCGATATTACTGTTTTACAGTATTTTTGATGCCTTGGAGAGCAGAAGAGACTTCTTTAAAAAAAAAAATAAAAACATCTAACGACCCCAAACTTCTGAACAGCAATATATATATCTAGTTTATTCCATTACTCATTACTGTACTCATCTCATCTCATCTGACTTCTTCATCCTCATTGATAGTCATTTTTCATTTGTTATTTCCAACCTCTGCCCCATTCCTTAACCCAAAAATAAATAAATAAATAAAGACTGCAGCATTACGTTACAGGATCCCCCCCTAGAAAATGCAATATTCTGTTTTTAATATCCAGGTCTATAAGATCAGGGTAGAGATGGGCTCCAGTGCAATATGTTTATTTATATATTTATAACAAATACTGCATATCAGGAGTTCTGGGCCGGGCGTCTATAAAATATAATGTTGTGTATGGATATCTTTTTTAAATATAATCTCAATATGAAATCGGAGGCCTTTTTTACAATGTGCCATACTTCAGGACGGCGCTAACAGCATTTAGGAAAGCAGAGGCTGTTCATCTTTGTGTCTACAGTAGGCACTGCCGCTGCATAATAATAAGCTTTCCTGCCCCAAAATGTTATTTAGCCGCCTGACGCTCATTTCTCAAACTTCACCACTTTTACAATTTTCCCAAACTTTTATTTCCTTGATTATTGCCAACAAGATTTCATTACGTATTTAGAATGTAAACAAGCGTGAGTGATGACAGAGGTTTAACCGCGGCGGTCCTCGCCTTCGAACACACAATTCACAGAAACACACACACACGCACGCACACACGAGCCGGGCCAAAATGAAAGGCAATTGTATTAATAGACTTTTTTGACATGCACGTGTGTGTGTGTGTGTGTGTGTGTGTGTGTGTGTGTGTGTGTGTGTGTGCGTGTGTGTGCGTGTGTGTACGCGAGCCAGGCCAAAATGAAAGGCAATTGTATTAATAGACTTTTTTTGACATGCACGTGTGTGTGTGTGTGTTGCAGCCTGGGCGTTGGGCTCACACTCAACTCACATAAATCATGTAGAAGAAAAATGAACAAATGTGGCGGCTAACTCATCTCCTCACCATCCGGAGAAAATGAAATTCACTGGAATACCTATCAAAACTGCAATCATCAGGAGATAAAATCGCCTTTGCTCCATCTGCACTTTCCGATTTAATTTCCTTTATGCCCTTGACATTCAGAGATACCATTTAGATAATACGTATACAGTAAGGGACCAGTTCACCCACCGCCATATTTATATATATATCTCACACCATCATTTGGAAATGGATATGCAATACTTCTTCGTTGGTGTTGTTGTTTGTGTTACTCGGCTCCTGTTGCGAGATCTATGCAAAGAGCTCAGGATCTTAAGAGAGGACGAGATAAAGCAGCGGGATATGAAAGCTGCGCCCGGCCCCTCTATCAGTGTGACATGCAATTATGTTTGGGCAGGCGTCGGGTCAAAGGTCAGCCTGACGACTCCATCATTTAGCGAAGCTGCTTATTTCACAAACCGAGGAGGACGGAGGCCCGTGGCAGACTCCCAGACACCTCCAATCTGATGAAATCATTAGTGTAATAAGCATGTAAATCTGCTAGCAAATTATCCTCGCGCAGCTCCTCGGCTTTCATTTAGCTGACACTTGCTGAGGTGTTGTCAGATCACCTCTTTATCCCACAATCAAATTACTGGCTAACACGGGAGCGAGGGAGCGAGACGGATCACGGGTGCTGGACGCCGCAGACTCTCTCTGACACTCTATTGATTTCTCAAGCCCTGATCTCCCCTCGTTCTGCGAGAGAGAGACAGGTGCTTTTGATGATGTTATGGGATAAATGTATTATTAAGCACCAGAAGATCTGGCAGAGCCAAAACAGAGCAGTTTCTCGCAATCGCTTGTCCTAATGTGAACCATAAATAATTCATTAAATATAAACAAGGCATCAAAAGACAAAACCCACGGGGGAAGTCATTTTTAAATATCGTTTCTTCGTTTTTAAAGCGGATGGACGTGAGATTAAGGAAGCTAAGACTAGACAGAAATGAGCCAAAATACAGCACACACTACCAACCACCACTGAAAGTCATGACCAGTCCCTTTACTGTGATTATTTAGCCGTCTAGCTAGATTCAGGCGTCACACACTGGCTGCGTCGCGTTTTCTGTGTCCTTGCACACCAGAAACGTGTCTGACGCAGAACTGCTGCTGCTAGGTGACATGGAGGAATTAGCGGTGTTGCTCTTGCCATTACGACAACAATTTCAACTGTTATCACACAAATTCCAAAATCCGAAAAATAGGGAAGTGTTTATTTCAATAACATTTACTAATTTTGTGTAGCTTTTGGCTTTGTGTATTTTTTTTAACCGGAGTTTTTCCTCCAGCGTTTAAAAAAAAATCCCATCCACATGAAAACGCAAAAACACGTTATCAAGCGCTGTCAAGAGCACTCCACAACAGCAGGTGGCGATATAACACTAACCGTAAAGCCACGTTGGCCAATCAGGAGCCTAACAAAAAGTTATTACAAGTTCCGGTAGGCGGATAACGGCGCAGACTCTGACGTCGCAAGGCAAAAACCTCGGTTTTACTGTCTACGCGACAACACTGGAACTGGCATTTCTGAACAGCCTCACCCTGGTTTTCAAAAATGTTCGTTTCAGTGTCCAGATACTGCGATTCCTTGTGGACGAACGGTCGAAACGCGTAAAAAAAGTCACGGTTAGAAAAATACCTGTGTCTGTGTGGACAAGGCCTTAAAGAGCCTATATTTAGCCAGAGGGTGGACCGTCACTCAGAAGACACATGTTGTTATTGTAGCCTATCCTATCTTTATATCATTTTTTCCCCAAAAGATTTTCTTCCTCTTCTTGTAATCACATTTTTAAGAGCATTAGAAATAAATGAAAAAAAATTCATATGTTATGCTATGACCTCTGTTAGTGGACACCGGGACTCGATTGTTTAAAACATAAAAAACGACATGAAATTATATATAGGCAAAAATAATTTCAATATTTGAAAATCGTTAATTATTATTATTTGTTTAAATTACATTGATATCTGAATTCATGTTAACCAAGACTTTCAAACATCAAAATGTAATTTATTAATATAGCTGCAAGCAGCGATTACGGGCCCAAGATTTGGATAAAAGTGTCAGCTAAATTCATTTAAAAGTGTGTTTGATTTATGGACAAGTGTTCGAAAACCAATCCAGGAGCCCCCCTGCCATGCCCAGGTGCCAGCTTCAGCCCGGTCCTGATGGCAGTGGGTTCTCAAGTTTTCAAGCACGTTTAGGGCCCAAAAAGAGCCCAGATAGTCGTAAGAAAAATAATAATAGAAAAAAAATAATAATAATCCTAAGGAAAACAATGGGGCTCTGCGCCCTTTCAGGGCTTGGGCCCTAAATATGTATTTGTACATATATTCGTGTACAAAATGACATATAAACACCGTTTACTACTCTATTTTGCCTGGAAACGCTTCCAACATGCTTGCATGTCGCGTGAAAAATAGGCATCTGGCAAAATAGGCATAGTGTGCTCAAAAGTGTGTTCACATGGGAGCCGAAATAAAAACGGACACGCAACGCAGCCGGTGTGTCGCCAGCCTAAGAAAGGAGGTAGAGGAACAATTGAGCAATGAAAAACTGAAGAACAAATAAACAGCCTCAGTTTTCCCACACAGAGCTAATAAGCACAGCCATTAAAAGTCCCACAAAGAAACAAGGTTAAATGAACACAACAGTGTTCCTCATTCAGCAGAATTACAAAGATCTTCTTGAATATGTTGTAAAAATATAGTTAAGTTTCTGATATTTTTGGAGCTAATGGTAAGCAACACAAGATTAGAAGCAGCGACGGAAAGTTTAACCAAGTTGCCTCCGTCTAGACTTTGTAAAGTTTGCCATCTTTTAACATTGGTAGATCTGAAGCCTGTTGAGGCTGTTTATGGCTCATGTTTACTGGGTAAATGTGTACGGCTTTAGGGGAGGTGCACACTTACTGCTCGCCGGCACAAATCTTAATAAAATACTGCGGCACCTGGTGTCTGACGAGCAGGATGCAATCTACAAGCTTTTATAGGGGCAACCATAAATTCTCAGGGACAATATTCACATATTCAAATTTTTCAGGAAACCTACGCTGAGCACTGCTACACTCACACATATGCATGTTTAACAAAACACAACTAGCACTTTTAAACTTTCATTTAACACTTTCCCAATTTTCTGTGTCTCAAACAATGTCTCAAAGATAATCAAATCTCATAGAGATAGAATTCAGTGGAGATGCCATTTTAAACTCCCATATTTTGTTGAGGCTCATTTCAAAGCTAGCTTTTAATGTTTTTTCAATACACACACATTTTGTAAACTCAAATGATTATATTAGGAAATAAAATGGAGCAGATGGACATCTGACAGGACTCCATGCAACTTGCTTTATGTGACGAAGCCCATGGGTCAGCAAAATTAAATGTAATATTTAAGTGGTTGTAAAAAAGATGGGTGCAGTGAAAATCTTGCAAATAACACCTATCGTTAATCAGCCTTTTAAAAATGAGTCAAAGGCACTTGCGGTTTACCCAGACTACCCCAAAATGATTTGACTCACTCAGCTGTGATAAGCAAAATACAGTTCATGGTACCATTAAAAAGTAAATCCAGAATATTGATTCATCCAGGCCATTAAAGACCAATTAGATGTATCTGTGCTTTGATGGGGAACAACACTGTAAGTTAATTGTGTAAAGACTTTATTTTTACAGAAATATTTTTTAAGGCATACACACATACTGTGATCATAACACAATTCATATCACAAATACCCTTGTGTATGTCAAAAAACCCAAATCTACTTTTTGGCTTAAGTGACCCACCAAAACTACAGCAGCATTAAAGCACATTTTCTCAATGAAAAGTATTGACACATTTTTTTGCTAACAATAAAAAAGATCACATTTAGTATTTCTAACAGCTGTATCAGTAAACATTCAGTAAAGGAGTAGTTTATTTTAAAAAATACTGGTAATTTACTTCCCCATGACATCCAAGATATCCATGTCATTCTTTCTTCTGTGGAAAAGAAATTAAGATTTTTGATGAAAACATTACAAGATTCTCCATATAATGGACTTCAATGGGAACCAAACGGTTCAAGGTCCAAAAGACAGTTTCAGTGCAAACTGTTCAAAGGCATTGTGGCATTGGCATATAACATGAAAATATAACTTTTTATTCTTATTATTAAAAAACAAACATGCAAGCCCAGCCCAGATGAGAAAAATTAACGCAAAAGTAACCAAATGCATTACTTTTCATAAAAATGATAATTTTTGATATCTGAAAATGTATTTCTGATATCAATATTATTCCATATATCTAAAGTGGCTTTCTTACTAGTAACAATCACATTCATGGTATCAGAAATGTAAATATTGAATTATTGATGTCAAAAATGATCATTGTTAGTAGCAATTAAATTGTGGATATCAATAATAGACATTTCAACTAGTAACAGTTGAATTATTGATATCAAAAATAAAGTTTTTTACTAGTAATAATTGTATTTCTGATATGAGAAATTGGAATTTCAACTAGTAAGATATCAACAATTGGTTTTGAATGGCAGCCTATGGTGACATTTAACTAGACAAAATAAAATTGTTGATATCAAGAGTTAAATTCTTGATATCCTGGAAATGAATAAAAGTTAAAACGGCTTGCCAAAACGATCTGCCTGGATACAAAGCCGCTGCGAAGCGAATCCTCCTTCTGGAAGAAGAAAATCCGTCATGTTTACGGATCAGGAGCAATTAAACGCTGCATTTTTAAGAGTATGTGAAGTTCGTAGACTTTCTAAAACTAAACATTCAGCAAGCATTATGGGAACGTAACTTTTGAATGTCCTCCAAACGTTCAGAATTTAAAAAAAAAAAAAAGTGTATTTATGTGGTGATGTATATGTACAGTGAAGCCAGAGACAATTTTCCACAAGGTGGACGATAATTAAAGAAACAAGCAGCAGTTTAAAAAACATAAGCGGACCATCAAAGTAAAACATTTCAGAAAAAAAAGTGCACTTCAAAAATGAATATGCTTTATCTAATCAATAAAATTGTGGCAAAAGATTACAAGCAATATTATTTATTAAATTGAATAAAAGTTAATCAAATTAACATTGTAATTAATTCTAATTTGTACAATTTAATTAATAATATTGCTTGTAATATGTTGCCACAATTTTAATGATTAGATAAAGCATATTATTTTTTTCAGCGTGTATAAATAATATTTTGAAAAGGTTTAAAGACCAGATATCTTTGAACAAACATTTAATTAACGTTTGTTCATAACTTTAAGAGAACCTTGCCAGAACATTCTGTGTTTTTGCCACTAAATGTAATAAAACGATCCCCTTCCTGTGAACGCTCTCATCAGTCTCCGTGTGTCTGTAATGATCCGCTGCGAGCAACAGACGAGTTAGATGTTCAGTTCACGCGTGTCAGACTCAAACCTGATCAGATGGAGCTGCTGACCTCCTGTCGTCACTCCCATAAGGCCATGTTTTCTCCCATCATCCATCACTGCTGTCATGTCCAGCTCAGCGGCCGCAGGGGATTGGTAGATGTGAGCTCTGATTGTGTGCGACAACTTCATTACGAGCGTGAGCGATGCATGTCAGTCTTCTCCTGTTTCAGATCTCTGTAGGCTTTAAGAAATCACGCAAACTACAAAAGCTACACACATTTCACCTAATTTAACATTTTGCATGAATAATTTAGTGCAGTTTCATGAACCGCCTAATCCAAAATAACCATTCATTCACAATCGGACTTTTTTGCTCATTATGTGAACCTTGCAAACATATTTTTGTTATATTAACCTGATATCATGCTCTCTGGAGATGCTTTAAATGGAGAAATGCTGGTTTTTGTGTGCAATATGCATTAATCAGGACTGAAGCTAAATGTGCTCTCACCAGCAGACACAACACTGAGGAAACAGCATAAAACACACTGATGTTTCTCTGCAGACGGCCTCTCTCGCCCACGCTTCTCTGAGGAGCACACAGGGTTAATGAGACACACATGAAGATGTGTCCAGCAGGAGGCAGCGTTCTGGACCTTCAGCTCTCCTGCTGCTCCTCATCACTCCTGTGTTCTGACAGAAAGAGAAACAGTTTGTGTGGTTCCTCTCGCTGACCTCTGAATGCCCACTGGAACAGGAGGATGAATATTATTACACACACATATGGCAGAGTAAGAGGAGAATGCTAGTATGCTGTTCTGAATTCAGCACTAGTGCACTGTGAACACTGGATCCTGGCTGACGGAACGTTCTGGAAAGATTCTTTCAAACTCATGAACAAACTCTTCCAGTAGCCTAAATAGAATGTTCCTTCTTGTTTTGGAACGTTCAGAGAACTTTCAAAAGTAACGCTCTCAGCTTTGAAGAACCATCAAACGAAATTAAACTTGCCACTGAAGTGCCTTGGAACGCACATGCGCTGACGTAATAGAGTGCCGAAGTTATGATGTCACTCTGTAGGCCAAAACGCGGAAGTGAGTTAGCATTTAGCACTACCGGTTCCCTCGCTCAGATTTTTGATAAATCGCCTAAAATAAGGTCTGTGGTGAACAAAGCCTCTACACTCTCAGAAAAAAGGTACAAAAGCTGTCACTGAGGCTGTACCCTTTCAAAACGTAAACTTTTGTCCATTTTAGGTGTTAATAAGTACATTTTAAGTGTTAATATGTAATTTTTAGGTGTTAATATGTACATTTTAGGTGTTAATAAGTACATTTTAAGTGTTAATATGTAAATTTTAGGTGTTAATATGTACATTTCATGAGCTAATATGTCCATATTAGGTGGTAATATGTACATTTTAGGTGTTAATATGTACATTTTAGGTGTTAATAAGTACATTTTAGGTGTTAATAAGTACATTTTAAGTGTTAATATGTCCATTTTAGGTGTTAATATGTACATTTTAGGTGTTAATATGTACATTTTAGGTGTTAATAAGTACATTTTAAGTGTTAATATGTACATTTTAGGTGTTAATATGTACATTTTAAGTGTTAAGATGTAAATTTGTAGGTGCTAATATGTCCATTTCAGGAGCTAATATGTCCATTTTAGGTTCTAATACGTACATTTTATGTGTTTATATGTACATTTTAGGTGCTAATATCTCCATGTCATGAGCTAATATGTCCATTTTAGGTGGTAATATGTACCACTAAGGTACCAATATGTAGCCTTTGGGTACAAAAGTGTACCTTTTGAAAAGTTACAGCCCCAGTGACAGCTTTTGTACCTTTTTTTTCTGAGAGTGTAAATATTTTCGCGTTTTGATCTATGATATAGGACACACAGTTATAACCTGCTTGTGTTGTTTAAAAACTTTATATAGGCTTCAAAATGTATACATTTTGGATTAACTTGTAAAGAGTATCACCATAATGTAATACTGAAAGGATTATGGGATGTGAAGTGTGTTCAATAGAATATACAGATCCCGTTTTCCTCCTTCATCATCATCACCATCACTTATATACATTATATCATTATATCAATTACATTTAATGATCTCAGAACTATCCGCTGGGAGATTTTTGATTCGCTGATTATATAATTCCTAACGTTGCATAATGGACTAATTACTGTCATTGTTCGTAGCAACTAAGAGACATTTTTGTAAGTTCACTGAACTCGCACACACACCTAGTGTGTGGTGTCGCAATTATAAAGAGAGCGACTTTGGAGAGTTTAAAAAGTGAAAATGCTGTGAACGACACACACACTTGCCTTGGGTAAATTGTTCTCCGTCAGGTTTTATGTGGGAAACAATCTTCCACGGAGAGTTGGTCTGTATCGCTCTCCCGCCTGTGGGTCACAAACACAAACAGGATGACCTCAGATGACCCTCGTGTGTTTATTCTAGTTTGCTTAATAGACAGCAGGTTCCCTTAAAGATTCTGATCAAATATACAAGCGTTTCCTCCAGGAGCTGCTGAGATTAGAGTTTGCAATGCGATAATATGTTCAGGCAGATGTCTAGAGGTCTGATGGCGGTTATCAAACGGGTCCTGTGGGCTCTGAGCTTCATGCCGCATATTTAGATAATATATAGTGTTCAGCAGCCAAACAATCAGACGGGGTGTGTGCAGGATTTAGCTTGAGCATTAAACACACACACACACAAACGCTCATTTCCATTGACTTTTCTATCCTCTAAACTCTCTTATAAACCTTTTTGCATTCTCATATCATCATTAAGACATTTCTTAGTTGTTTATCAAGTTGTTTTCCTCATGGAGAACATTATTTGCTGGCAATTTCAGATTTTGGAAGACTTGAATTTGTAATGTAATGTTGGGAGGAAGAACAGAAGGTGTTTTAGAGAGGGGAAATAATTGTAATAATTAAAGATGAAACTCATTCTGTCATTAATTACTCACCGTCACGTCCATCCAAACTAGTTGTTTTTTTCCTTCTGTGAAACATAAAAGATGTTTAGCAGAATGTTTATGCTGCTCTTTTCAATACTCAGACAGACAGACAGACAGACAGACAGATTAGATAGATATATAGACATATATATATATATATAGATAGATAGATAGATAGATAGATAGATAGATAGATAGATAGATAGATAGATAGATAGATA
>JAOTRC010000031.1:1442783-1452993 GCA_027497675.1 Cyprinella lutrensis
ATAATCATCAAAATTATAACAAATAAAGGCTTGAAATATCTCACTTTGCATGCAATGAGTCTATATAATATATTAGTTTCACCTTTTAAAGTTGAATTACTGAAATAAATGAACTTTTGCACCATATTCTCATTTTTCAAGTTTCACCTGTATGTCATTATTACAAAAACATTTCAGCTCTCCTGCACATGCATGAGGATTGAGTGAGTTTGTACCTGTGTGAGCTCATAGGGTACGTCTACTGTCGGATGGTAACACACTATTGTGTTTCCATCGGATGTCACTGCGATTTCCACATTACTGAAACACAAATGACACATTTTAGGTAAACGGCTCATTATGAGCAACAAAACAATTTATTTGATAGAGACGAAGCCTGGCGTACAATAACAATATCATAATATCAAAGGTGAACAATTAAATGCACATTTATGAAGAATGCCATTTTGTAAATAATATTTTTTTTGGGCCAAAAAGCACTTGTGTCACTGAAGTTAAACCCATTTTTTACAGTCTTGAGACACATGAATTACTTATAATAATGTCTTAGTACCGTACTGTTCAAGGGTTTGAAAGTAGTAGTTGCATAGACTGTCAATGGCATAGACTGTCAATGGAGGGCCAGAAACCTTCAGATTTCATCAATAAGATCTTCGTTTATATTCCGAAGATGAACAAAAGTCTTACGGGTTTGGAACGAGTAAGTACTTTCAGTACTTTCATTTTTGGGTGAACTATCCCTTTAAATAATAAACACTGACCTTTTGTCGTCACTGAATGGACCTTTAACTGTAGCCTTGTTGTGAGATGACAGACATATTCCTGCTTAGAATGAAACAGTCCATTTTAGTACCATCGTATAACCTCTGAATTGATTGCATACTAATGTCACAGTGTTGTAGGTTAAACAGGATCTCACAGTGCTTCACTGTCAGTGTGTTACTTAGCAGCGTTTACAGTGGCTACATTTCAGATTATTAATAAACAAAATATTTTGTTTTTTTGAAGGAGAGAGCTCACCTCTGATTTGTTTGATATTTCTGCTAGTATTGACTCGGTTAAACAGGTTAGCGATCCTGCTGATGTGACCCGACGCCATGCTTTCCGTTTTGAACTCAATCAGAGGAATAGAAATTAGACAAGACCAGTCCGGACTGGAGTGGGAGGAACACAACGGTTCTGTGACGTTTCCGGTCTGTATAACCGAATCGATCCGTGCTTTTATTCTCTTTTATGTGTTTCGTTTAGTTTTGTAGTTATAATAAAAATTGTCCAGCAATTCGATTTAAAATATGCCATGAGATTTGAATGAAGTTCAACGAGGAATTCAGTCATTTGAACTTTAGAGCGCCTACTACCGGTAGTAGTCAAGTGTGTTACACAAATGTTCTTCCGGGTAGGAAACTTACATAGATATGGATAGATAGGTAGATCGACAGGCCTAGTTAGATAAACATCCATAATTTTAAGATTGTTTTAAAGGGCGTGAAAAAAATAATAATCTTTAAACACCCACAGTACCATAATTGCCCACTGAATAGCAGCAAAAAAGAGACAATTCATATTTAACATATGTTTTGTTTCCCCTATGTCTATTAATTTCTGAAAAAATCTAAATCAAGAAATACAAAGACAAGCAGTTCTCTGAGATTACACAGTTGTATTCATTGTTATTCATATTACAACTGCAATTTTATCATGCCAAAAAATGGGAAACCAATATTACAAATGATTCATCATAATTATTCATACACTTCCTAACAAGAGGAAATATGGAAAGAAAGTGAAAACTGCAAGCTTAGAGGAGATATTAAAATTCCCTCTTAAAGGAAAGTACAGTCTGTTCGGTATCAAACAGCAAAGATCTGATATCGATGTGTTTGTGTGTATATATAAATATATACATGCATGTATCTCAGATATCACATATATCAGAGAAACATCTTTTCATAATACATCATCTGATGGCATAAATATGTTCTGCATGTTGACAGTCGCAGTGATCCATGATCCATTGATTCAGTCTCTGGTTATATTTGTTGTTATGAAACCTCCATGTGACTCCCTGATGCTCCAGAGACTGTATCCGCCACCAAACGCTCCCGACTGCCGAAAACCTCCGCAACTGGAGACACAACAGAATACAGTGAGCAACACATGAAGAAAAACCTGATAGCTGGAGACTCATGTATATATATATATACACACACACTATATATATCTATTTATATATACCAGCAGCGACGTCACTGATGTCCCAGACGCGCAGTCCGTCTTTCTGTCCCCCGAATGCATAGACGAAGGGAAGATCCGGACAGCAGGAGCCGCAGAACAACACACCCTGACAGAGAGAGAGAGAGAGAGTCCTGTGTTAAAGTTGCAGTGTGTAATATTTAGGAGGATCTGTTGACAGAAATGCAATATATGTTTCAGTGGTGTATAAAGACCTTACATAATGAACCGTTATTATGTTATTGGTTTAAAATGAGCATTTGTGTCTGAAAAATCCCACACCGCAGCTTTAAAGCCTGAGAGACGGTCGTGTGTTAGAGCTTCACACACTCCTGCCGCTCGGAGAACACATACTCACCATCTTCATGTCTCTGGAGTGGATCAGGTTGGGTTTGTCTCCGAGAATGTCCCAGATCTTCACGTGTTTGTCCGCTGAGGACGTGACGAGACAGCCTCGGATCTGACTGCTCAGGTCCATCCCTGCGGCACAGTCACACCAGGGTCACTTTCTGCTCTCGTTTGTAGATTTTATTTTCATTTTAGTTGAATTACACCAAGTTAAACGAAAATAAGAAGTGTTGCATAAATAATATAAGTTTGTTTTTATTTCAGTAAATTTATATACTATTGATAGTATTACTATTTATCAATAAAATAATAAAATTACAATAAAACAACATAGTTTTTATTAATATTTTGAATATTTAGTTTTTTTTTATTTGAACATTTTAGGTTTTCTTTTTTGTTTTTAATTATGTCTACATGTTTGTAAATTTTGATTTAAGTTTATATATATATATATATACACACACTTTGAATTCTTTTCTGGTTTAATTTTTATATATTTTTTAAAATATGTCTACATCTATAAATATATATAAATTTTGAATTTTAGCTTTTTTTAGGTATATTTGGGTATATTAATATATCTTACGCTTTATTTGTTTATTTTCGTTTATTTTTATATTTATTGTTAACTTTGTTTTCATTTGAGATATTTTTTTAAATATTTTGAATAAGTTTTATTTTAAAATGTTCTGTTTTCTTTTTAATTTGAATGTTTCTTCCTTTTATTATTTTTTTTAAACTAAACTGAAAAAAGTTTTTCATAATCCATTTTATTTCAGTCAATGCTTATTTTATTTAAAAAAGTTATGGTTTCACTTTTAGTTAATGATAGTAAAAATATAGTAGCTATATATAATAGCTGATATACAGTTATTGTTTTTATTTTAATTATATTTTAATTTAAGTCTTTATATATGTATATATATATACACACACACATAAATATATTAGTTAATGTTTATTTGAGGTTATTAGAGTGACTGTACCGACCTGAAACCTCCCCGTCGTGCGCTCTCAGCGTGAACACGGCTTTATCCGAGCGAGCGTCCAGACAATAAATGAAGCCGTCATCTGTACTCGCCTGCAACACACATCACTTGTTACTCCAGGTCAAAGTTCACATTAAACATCAGTTTTTCAGGCTCAGTTTCTCACCAGGAAGTGACACGGAGAGAAATGGTCCCAACAGACGCGCTCCACCTGTCCACTGAAGCGCCAGATCCGATGGCTGTCGTCCGGACTCCGGCAGTCGTAGAGAACCGCTGACCTGTGACACACAACGCACTGATTGGTCAGGCTCATTCGTGCTGCGATCTGATTGGTCAAGTCATACACCAGTGACATCGTGACCTACTTGTCATATGATCCACTGACGAGAGTTTGAGCCTCAAACGGGTGAAACTTCAGCGTCTGAACCTGCGATGGATGAGAAGAGAATATGATCAGAAGAAACCACTCTCCAGAAATACTTGATTCTGATTGGTCAATGGTGTTGGTTTTCCTAAAATACTTGATTCTGATTGGTCAATAGTGTTGGTGAACTATGTGTGTAAAATTATGATTTTATTTGATCATTGTGATTTTTCCATAGCTCTGCTAGTTTCACACGTCACGTATCTCTTTATAGTCTAGCATAATAAAATCATTTATACTCGTATCAATGTATTTGGTGTGTAGCTGTGTATAGAACATTTTAATCAACAATCAGCTGATCAATAATGCAAAATATTATAAATACTATAAGAAATGAATAGTTTAATTCATAAAGAATGGATTAAAAGCGACATTTATACATGTTACAAGAGTCTATTTCAAAGAAATGCAGTTAGTTTGAGCTCACTCTTCATCAAAGAATCATGAAAACCAATATTTACACCATAAAATGAAGCAGCACAACTGTTTTTAACACAGATATGATAATCATAAATGTTTTTTGAGCATCAGATCATTATTAGAGTGATTTGTGAAGGATCATGTGACACTGAAGACTGGAGAAATGATGATAAATTCAGCTTTGATCAAAGGAATAAATTACACTTTATTATATATTCATATAGAAAATCGTTATTTTAAATTCTAATAATATTTCACTATTTTTACTGTATTTTTGATCAAATAAATGCAGCCTCGGTGAGCGGAAGAGACCCTGGCGTGTGTGTTTGTACTTTATCCGTGTGTTTGGTGAGGGTCGCCGCTGGTTTTCCCTTCTCCAGATCCCACAGGATCACAGTCTCATCCGCAGACGCGCTCGCTAGAACATTCCTGCAACACACACACACACACACACTCCATCAGCCACGAAGACAAGCACTTCAGGAGAAGGTTCAGGAAAGCGTGCGACACATCACCTGACCAGCCGGTTCCAGGACAGATCCAGCACAGAATCCGCGTGTCCGTCGACGGGCTCCGCCGCCTGCGAAACAGATCCACTTAAAGGGTTAATTCACACAAAAATGAAAATGATGTCATTAATGACTCTCCCTCATGTCGTCCCAAGCCCGTCAGACACCCATCTTAGGAACACAGTTCAAGATATTTTAGATTCAGTCCGAGAGATTTCTCTCTGATGACGAGGGCGGGGCTTAACCTGTCACTCACATGAGATCAGCCAATAGCAAACCACAACCATCCAATCAATTCCCCACGGACAGAATCAAGCCCCGCCCACATTCGTTCTTATTCGAGAAGCTTTTCACTCGAATTTATGGGACAACAGAGAAGAAAACCTGTGCAACGTCAGTCATGCCGACTTTAATCACATAAACCACCTCTGTTTTTATTGTTTTGTATGACGTTACATAATCAAGTGAAAAAAAAGTGTTTCTAACGTTAATATAAATGATATTAACCCGTTGGATGATTGAATGCACTGTCGCACCTTCTTTGCTTTCTTCTTTTTCTTCTTCTTCTTGCTGCCGAGGGAGAAAGCCGGCTCTAAACAGTCCACGACATCCAGATCCCAGACGTCGATCACCGGCGTCATGTTTCCCACCGCTGCGTAATTCCCTGGAGAATAACATCAACACACACTCTCATCACACACTTTACACTCTTCTTTTTCAATCCTTTAAACCCTTTCCTTTCCCTTTAAATTCTCACCGTGTCCTTCCTCAGGGTTGGGGTCAAAGTTCAGCCACTCCACACACAGCGGGTACGCGGGCAGCAGGACGTCATGATGCACGTACAGAGAGTCCTCCTCAGAGTTATACACTGAACACACACACACACACAGACGAGATTATTACATAACTGGAACTAAAAAATGTGTTACTTGACATAAAATACATGTTAACCGTCACTGTTGATAAAGAAACATTACGTTTAATGTTGTGAATATCAAATTAATAAAATTAATATTTATGAAATGTCTCATTTCTATGTGGTTTCACTTCATCTAAAAAATAGATTTTAGTAATTGAAGACATTAATATAAACATTTCTCATATTCCTATTAGTTCAACTTGATATAAAATGAATAGATTTTTTATTAGTTAATAAAAAGTTTGGATAAAAAAATACATAAACTACATAATTTTTAAATAAATTCATTAATTTGATTTAATTATAAAACATTAAATGAAAAACTACATAAAAATGTCTTATTTTCTATTTAAGTTAACTTGATTAATAAACATTTCTCATTTCCATTTAGTTCAACTTGATATAAAATTAATAAAAAGATTTTTTATTAATTAATAAAAAGTTAGGATTAAAAAAATACATAAACTACATGAATTCTAAATAAATAAATTCATTAATTTGATTTAATTATAACAAACATTAAATGAAAAACCTACATAAAAAATTCTTATTTTCCATTTAAGTTAACTTGATTAATAAACATTTCTCATTTCCATTTAGTTCCACTTGATATAAAATTAATAAATAGATTATCTATTAATTAATAAAAAGTTAGGATAAAAAAAATACATAAAATAAATAAATTCTAAATAAATAAATGCATTAATTTGATTTAATTATAACAAAGATTAAATAAAAAAACTACATAAACATTTCTTATTTTCCATTAATTTAACTTAATTAATATCAAAATTAAAAACATTATTTTTTCGAATAATTAAATAAATAAAAATGTAAAACAAAAAAAAATGACAAAACATGCAAGAATATTACTTTAATAATTATCATTTTTAAAAGGAAAATTGAAAATAGAAATATTCAAGAAAAACTGTAATTGCATCTGAATGATCGTAAAACAACACCGTGTGTATGTGTCTGTGAGTGTGAGAGTGTGTGTGTGTGTGTGTGTCAGGTGCAGGTCACCGTAAACATCCAGGTTACAGCAGTCTTTCTCGGCTCGTCCAGCTAGAATCAGGTTATCTGAGGATTTGATCTGAAAATCCTCTCGCTCGTACTGATCCTACAAAACACAGCGCTGGTCAGACGTAAACACACACACACACACCCCTGAAACTATGATCAATCAGATCAACAGAGAATAGAATGGAGAGAACGCAGACCTCCGGAGAGTGTGTCATTCATCGAGTCAGTGTGTGTGTGTGTGTGTGTTTCCTCACCGTGTCTTTGAGGGTGATGTACGGGTCTTCTTCATTGGTGCCGAACACCGTCAGTCCTGCCAGACTGTCTCCAAGATTAGATGTCGCTGCACAAGAGAAGAAGAGCTGAAAATCATCAAATCATCAAGCCAGGATATTATTTAATATAACACTTGTGTTCGTCTGAGAAAACAAAGTCGTATACACCCAGGATGGCTTGAGGGTTATGGGATCATTTTTGGGTTCAGGGCATATAGATCAGTCAAGGGAAGAATAATGTGTGCTCTTCATCACATACCGATGTCTTCTTCATCATATTTGTCTAGTCCGTACTCTGCAAGCTCATCCTCTTCCTCGTTCGCATCTTTCTCCTCTTTTATTTCTTCACTCTCAGTCAGAGCTGCTGATGTTTCTTCACTGATGTCCAGACCACCTTCATCAACCTTCTCATCATCATCATCATCTTGATCCCTGGAGAAATCACAGAGAAGTTTCCTCAAACTAAACAGCTGAACGTAAACAAAATATATATTATATGAAGTAATTATCACACAAATCAAAGCCTAAACAAATATGAAGTGTATATCAGAAATAGTTGGCCAGATTAAAGGTTTTAAAGTGAAAAACAGGGTTAAAATGGAAATTACACCGGTGGTTGACAGCGTAATATTGACAATATTATTATTACTACTGTTTACCGGTTTTAAATTGTAATTTATCTCGTACATAAAAAGGTAGTAGGTGTCAGATTCAGGTAAAACTCACTGTAACTCATCTTTAGCCTCTGATATGATGCGTTGCAGCTCTTCTTTGCTCAACTCCACCTGAAATAAAGTTTATTCGAGTTACACGTGTGCGATGCCACAGAAACAAGCGGTCTAAACTCAATGACGTGACAGACTCACTTTATCAGGCGTTTCTTTAGCGATGCCCCGCTTCACCCAACCGACACACGTTATTTGAGAGCTCATGGTTGATTTGTACAGATTTATGATAACAAAACGCAACACGCGAGGATTCCCCGAGCTGTAGATGTCAGCGCGACGCACAGTTATGACGTCACAGTTGCGCCAGGCCGCAGAAATAAAATTGCCTAGAGCGGAAAGTTGCACTGGCATGTTATGTACGCTAGTACCAGGATAGTTCACATAAAAGTAAAAATACAGTCATGATTTACTTAATCTAATGTTGTTTCAAATCTGTATGAATTTCTATCTTCTGCTGATTTAAAAAGAATATATTATGAAGAATGTCGGAAACCAAACAGTAGTTTACTTCAAAAGTTACTTCTAAAGTTGATGTTTTTTTAACCCTAAAACTGTATTCTGGACAAATGTGGGCAAAATAGATTTGATTTATTTTTTAAAATACTTTCCTTGATCTGAAACAAGACTTGGCTGCTTTTCCTAAGTTTGCCTCCTGAAGACACAACAGTTTTTTTTTACTCAATTCTACAATGTTAAGTGGGTGAAAAAAACAAAACTCCTTAATCTTGTATTTGGGTAAAAAAAAAAGAGGGCATCCACTGAAATGAATGGGAAAAACTGTAATTTAGAGCATTCTAAAATAAGCCAAAATAAGGCATCACAGGAGGGCGTTTTAAATTAAAATTTAACATTGAATTTATGAAATTATCATTCCCCACTGTTGAAACCCCAATAATACCCTCCCTCAAATAAACAACATACAGCTTCCAATTTAAAAAAACTAAACAAAAAACATGATGCAATAACAATAGGACAAAGACAAAAAAAAAGTCTGATAGTTTTTTTTAAAGCACAATTCATTAGGAAATTAAATTACATGTAATCAGTTACTACCCAGCACTGACTTCAACTAATCGTTTATACATATATATATATTCACAAAAACAAACAGCATTACCTTGTTTGAAGATGTTCAGAAGGGTCAAGGATGTGCAACAGATTCATGTTTTAAGTCAACTAGCACTTGTTTAGACTGAGCTTGTTTTTTCTGCTCAGGAGTTTTGGTTAAAAACCAATCAGACCTGATATCTTTATCAAACATTAACTCAGGATTCACCTTCATTTCAAGCTCCACATGCTGCTTTGGAAGCGCATGGCCTGGTTTCGGCCATCTTTACTTCATGGTCACATGGTTCCAGAACATTGAGCCATTCACCTGAGTCCTAATTGTCATGTTCTTTTTTTACGGCGGTTGGCATCCAACCTTAATGGTGCATTACCACCACCTACTGTGCTGGAGTGTGGACCGGAGATGTAACCATCAAACTAAAATTTAACTTTTTATTATGTTTTTCCCTCTTTCCCTTCTTGATAGAAAAAAACAAAACCAATTGATCACTCCATATTTGAACTCCTAAAACACTGTTAAGAGAAGTGTCAAAGCTGTTTCACCTTCAGTGGCGCAGTGGTAAAGGTGCCGGCTCTAAAGCGAGTGGTTGCTGGTTCTATTCCAGCTTCTTGTTGCGTTAGACTCCGTTTCGAAAGATAAACGTTCGAAGAGAAGTGCCTCCGCTACCACTGAGCCACCGAAGACAACAGACAGTTGAAAGTCAGCGTGCCGAGTCGGTTTCAGAAAAGTGCTGTCTAAAAAAAAAAAAAAAAAAAAAACCACTTAAACAATGTTAAGATTCTTTAATAAAGATAAATTTACGAAGTCAAGTGTCAGAACTGTGTCGTCTGCAGTGGCGCTGTGGTAGCAGAACTGGTTCTGAAGCGAGTGGTTGCCGGTTCTAATCCAGCTTCTTGTTGCATTTGTGCGTTTAGACTCCATTTCGAAAGATAAAGATACAAAGAGACGTGTCAGAAGTGTGCAGGCTCTGGTGGCGTAACGGATGAGGCTTGGCTCTGCCTTCAGAAGGTTCACGGTTCAATCCCGGGTAAGAACCAATGATCTGAGGGGGCATCCAAGGTAGTCAACCAGTCCGACGAGTCTGCACACCCAAAAGAGGCACACCCCAAAAGGGGTAGTGTGTGTGGTCCCCCCCTGAGTTTTTTTTTAATATAATCTAATATCCAAATTACTCCAAGTATCCAAGTAAATAAATATCCAAGTAAGTAAATATCCAATTAAGTAATTGTCCAATTAAGTAAGTAATTATCCAAGTAAGTAATTAATTATCCAAGTAA
>JAOTRC010000031.1:1476484-1487969 GCA_027497675.1 Cyprinella lutrensis
AAGGGTCTTATCAAGCGAAACGATCGATCATTTAATAAATAAATAACAAAGTTTAATTTTTATAAGCTCAAATGCTCACCTTGCTCTGTTCTGTGACACACGTTTGTGACTCTCCTGTTTGAACTCGTTCATCAAAATGAACAAATCTTTTTTCGAGAACCGAATGACTATGAAAAGTATTTTTAAAAGTGAACTACTCCTTTAATTTCAAACCCTGTGTGTCTCTTGAAACTGACAGGGCTTTGAGGACCTTCATTCCCATCACCACCAGCAGAGCCATTCGTCTGTCTGGCATGAGTCCGGTTCATTCCGCGGCAGACGGAGGTCACGCTGACTGTCTCGAGCTGCTCATCGAACAAGACTTTGACGTCAACTCAATCTTAGGCTGCCATATTTCAGAAAACTACGGTGACATGAGGAAGACCCCACTGTACTTCGCCGTCTGCAATGGAGACGTCACCTGCGCTGAGATGCTTCTGAAAGCAGGAGCCAAACCAGACCTGGACCCTCTGCGAAGCCTCCTGGTGGCGGTCAGAGCTGGGAAACACGAGCTGGTGCGACTGCTTCTCGCTTATGGAGCGAACGTCAACTGCGTCTTCTCAGTCGTCAGTGACACTGTATTTCCCACGGCGCTGCAATACTGCCTCAAAGATGAAATGATGCTGCGTCTGCTCCTCAACAATGGCTACAATGCAGAAAGCTGCTTCGAGTGTCATCATGACAATCCTGTAATGACTTACACATGGAGAGAGCATTGCAGCCAGACTTACCAAATCAAGAGAGTCACAAACAAAGTGACCGTAAGCATCATATTTGGGGGCTAGAAAGCAATCGAGTAGATTTGCATGCATCAAAACCTGCGTCTTATTCACTAACCACCTGAAAACCAGCTTATCCAGACGCTGCTTATGCTGGTAAAGCCATTTATAACACCTCATATCTGTGTATATTAGGTTTATTATAGAATGCATTACAACAATAGGTTGCAATTGATTCTTAGGGTGTGTTCACACTTGGCATGTTTGGTTGGATTAAAACAAACCCTGGTGCGATTGCTCCGTTAGTACGGTTTATTTGACTAACTCTGGTGCCACCAAACAAGCGGATCGAGAGATGAGTCTCAATCCACTTCCAAAAAAAAATTGGCGCGGTTCGAATAAAATATAAACGCAAGACGTAATGAACAAGACGTCACAAGATGCGACCAAAATATGTAGGCTACGCACATACAGCGAGCGTATTTAGCCCAGAACGCAGCGTTGTTTGGGAAAAATAATCGTGAAATATACATCATAAAAGCCGAACAATCAGGTTGCGAACGTATCCCTCGGTGTTGAAATGCCAATGTGAATGCTAAGCAAACCAGGACTAAATGTTTTTTTTTGGGTCCGGAACAAACGAACTAAACAAAGTGTGGACACCCTTAGTGAAGTCATATCAAGAGCATATTTGGGGTCTAGAAACCAATGATCTGCATTCTTTAAAATAGCACCACTTCAGCATGCATTATATTATAGAATGCATTGTTTACTTCTTTTTATAGAGATAATGCATCTTATTGTGATCACTAACAATGCAACAATTCTTGCAATACAACACTGTAACAATGCAACAATCCTTTGTGAATCCCCCCAAATATTCAATTTCTGTATTTACATGTGGCCTAATTATGCACTCTTCCTTGCATGTGTTTTCAAGTTTTGCGAGTTCATTAACGTGTCGTGGATGGCGCACTTGGCTGGGAAGGTGGTCCAAACACTCCTGGATTACGTCAATCACGTGCACATCTGCTCTAAACTGCAATACATTCTGGAGAAACAGGAGGAGTGGCCCAACATCTGTGACTCCCTCAGTAAGACACTTCACCATTCATAAATGAAACACAAATGAAATCCATTTCTTAATGTCTGTTTGGTGCTATAGGGAACCCACAGCCTCTGAAACACCAGGCCCGGTTGGTCATCAGGAGACACATGACACTGAAAAGACTGAATGACCCAGAGTTCATGAGCACCGTTCCTTTCCCCCCGACACTGAAGAACTTCCTGCTCTACAAAGAATATGATGTCTATGGGCGAATGGATGAACACTAGAAATATATCTAAATGCATTTTATTCCCATTTGCTTTATTTGTCTGTTTGTTTCAAAACAATATAATTGTGATTGTATCCAAAGATGAGAGCATGTACAGGTCAAATTTCAAGCTGAAACCATAATGATAAATAAATATAGTAATAAGAAGTTTGATTTTACCATTAAAATGTTTTCACTAGTAGTCCTAATTATAAGCATAATTCGTTTTATGCAAAATATGCACCTTTGTTTTTGATTTTGGAAACTTTACCTGGACATGATTTACTCTTAAAAATGTGCCATTTACTCTGGAAACAGTTTGACAGTAACTGACATTATCACATGATAAAAATTGCATTATTTTTCTTAAAACCAAAAGAATTTGGCATACATTTCAAATTTCACCAACATTCATACTGGGGATTTTACAGAAACTGTTGTTGCTAGAGATCCATGTTATCGGAGCAACAACATTCCTGCACTGTCAACGCCAGTCGGCGGCTCTAGACACGCTTCAGACATTGTGTTCCTGTGTCATAAACACAGATCTAGCCTTTCGATGATGTTCGGATCATATGGGACAACAAACAGCTTATCTGAGCGTTCACACTCAGTCCAAATCTGATCATTACACACACGGGCTTATGGCCTTCAAAATCCATTCATATCTACACCTTATTAACCTTTAGCCTTTTTCCAGATTCACTACTTTTTGGATTTAATAGAATGACGTATGCTTTGATGAATGCAATAATAAAGCAAATTTTAATCCTGATTATGACAGCGAGACAAACCCACTAAAAGGCTAAGAGAGAAGAGGATTTTTTAAAATCCTCACAATGGTTTGTGCCAAGCTGATAACAGTTCTTGGGATAATCTGCCCCTCACTATTAGCCTGTGACGTGTTACTTTAGCTTGATGTGGTATTTTTGGCACGTATGAAAAAGCTTAAAACACTTAGAGAGTATTCTGGCTAGTCCAATTCAAAACTGAGGATGTCAACAACATAAAAACGGTACCTTTTAATGCTCAAATTTAGCATAATTAGGCCTCTTAAACAGTAAATGAGATTTCATTTAACGCACCGCGGTAAAGAGAACCATTCAGAATACACTCTAAGCAAAAAAAGGTACAAAAGCTGTAACTGTGGTGGTAGCTTTTCAAAAGGTACACACATTGTACCTAAAGAGTGCATATTAGTCCCTCAAAGGTAAATATTGGCAACAAAAGTGTACATATTATTACATAAATGATAGCTTTTCTGAGACTGTAGGTTTAAAGTACGCTGGTAAAAACAACTTGCTAATATCAGGACATTGCCATTTCTCTCTAAGCCATCTCCTCAGAGTCTATCTGCTTATTTTGGACATGAACAATGCAGTCAGCATTTACTGACAGGCCTCGCTGTGGCCATGTTGTGAGCTCACATGCTTTTTCCATCTCTGTCCGATTGACTCCTGCCTCCCAAAAAAGCAACAACATCATGGGCTGGGGCTTTGTTTAAGACCCCTCCAGCTGCCCACCACAGTAGACGAGCGCTCACTCTCAATCGCACCACTCAAACCATCCCAGATCCCAGACCACTTGAAGGATCTGATGTACCAAAACAGAGGACTTTCAGACTTTAAACAGACTAAGCCATGAGTACATTTGGCTACCGACGGGAATTGAGTAAGTACGAGGATTTGGATGAAGATGAGTTGTTGGCCTCGTTGACTGCGGAGGAACTTCAGGAGCTGGAGAAGGAGTTGGCTGATATTGACCCAGACGACAATCTTCCCATCGGACTGCGACAGAGAGATCAGACGGCCAAGACTCCCACTGGAACATTCAGCAGGGAAGCTCTGATGAAATACTGGGAAAATGAGACACGGAAACTCTTGGAGGAGGAGAGGATCGGTTCCACGAGCCCAAGACAGGTCAGTGATCCACAACCTCAAACACTAACAGGGTACAACAGCCTGTCACCCCAAAAAGGTACAAATTTGTACCTTATTTATCCCTAAAGGGTACAATTTGGTACCTACCCAGTTCGGTAGGTACCTCGTTTTGGGGTCACGGTTCGGTACATTTACATTTGGATTGATGCATGGTAAAATGCAGTGGCTGTTTTCAAAATTATTGGTTTGATTAACATACACCAATGCTACAATTTTCAAGATATCAATCATTTGTTAACAAACAAGTAATCATTACTTCAAAGAACTCATTGTCTTAAATTATTACATTGTTTAAATTAGTAGATTTTGAATGCAAAATGAATACCGTTACACCCCTACTATATTATGGTACCACCCTTTAGGGGTAAATAAAGTATTATACAAAGTGAGAAGCCTAACCCTTGTATCCCTAATTTTAGGATTTTTGCACGAGTGTTGGGTTAAAACTAAGTATGCTATATTTAGGGATTTTAATTTGAATTGTTGAATAGCAGTTGCCATTTGGCAAAGATTTAATAAAATATCCAGAAAGATTTACATACCTTTATAATCTGGTAAAAGGAATGATTTGAAAGGGGAAGAGACACCATGGGTTTGGGACTCAAGTTCTCATAATAGCACCAGGACCAATGCTTTTCTAAAAAATGACTTTTTCAATTCCAGAAAGACGAAGAAGGCGGAGAAGAGGAAGAAGGTTTAACTGAGAGTGACACTGAAGAATCTGGGGATGAAAACGACGAGGTTGAAGAAAATGAGAAAGATGCACAGAAATATAGGGATGATGAAGAGGAACAGGAAGAAGAGGAAAGTGAACTGGATGAACCAGTGACTGAAGAAGAGGATGAGGTGGAAGAAGAAGATGAGGAGGAGGTGGAAGAAGATGACGAGGAAGAAGAGAATGAAGACAACAGTCCTAAAATAGCACAGTCTCTAGATTGTCCTACACAACCACAGGAGTGTTGGTCTTCCAATGGTCAGTCCAATCACAGAATGGCGGAGCCTGAAACACGACACTCTCCACTGATAGGCGAACCAAAAGTCCAAGTTCAGGAGCCAAGTCGGATGTCAGGAAACCCCACTGTGGTGGACGAGGTTCTGGAAAACGTCCTCAACAATGACCCAGATACCACCGAAGTCAACCTCAACAACATTGACAATATCTCCCAAGACACTCTTATCCGATTTGCAGAGGCCTTACGTTCTAACACACACGTACGTTTCTTTAGCCTGGCCAACACACACGCAGATGACCAGGTGGCTTTCGCCATTGCCAAGATGCTGAGAGTAAACAGCAACATCACGAATCTTAACATTGAATCCAACTTTATTACAGGGAAGGGTATCCTGGCACTAGTGCAAGCCCTCACCCGAAACAGTAAACTTACAGAAATGCGATTTCACAACCAACGGCACATTTGTGGGGGTCAGGTGGAAATGGAGATTGTGAAGTTACTGAGGGAGAATACCACTCTGTTAAAGTTGGGATACCAGTTCGATCTTCCGGGCCCTCGTATAAGCATGACGACCATTCTCACCCGCAACCAAGACTTTCAAAGACAGAAGAGAATGCAGGAGATGCGTCAACAGCAAGGAGTTGCAGCGACTCCCGCAAACCCAAGAACGGTTGAGCTTCAGAAGAGCACCAACACCTCTTCTCCTTACAACTCTCCTCGAAGTTCACCATGGTCATCTCCAAAGCTAACACACATTGACGTGGCAAAGAAGAACGCTCCTCCTCCACCTCCACCACCACCTCCTCCACCACCACCACTTCCACCCAAAGCTTCAATCCCAGAAAAGAAATCTCCCTCCAGAATGATCGCAGAGGTCATCAAACGGCAAGAGAAGACCTCCAAAAAGCAGCAGCATGGCCCCACCAAATCCAAAAAGGGCAAAAATGGCACTGCAAAGCAAACACAGACTAACAGCATATTAAAGGAACTGAAGAGCGCACTGAGACCCATCAATGACAGAGAGAGCTCCAGACCGTCCACACCTCTACGCTGCGCTCATGATCAACTCATGGACGCCATCAAAGGAAGTAGCATCAAAAATCTCAGAAGGGTGAGTATCTCCCAAAACATATACCACCAAAGAATTTTGAGAGCCGGTGCCTACTCCCGAACCAATTCTTTGTGTTTCGACAGCCAAAGAACCGGTTCTCGGCCAGGAAAATTGGTTCCAAAGTGGCACCAACTCTTTGCTGGACTTGAACCGTTCTTTCACCACGTCTTGCTTATGTCTGTAGGCGGGATTATTGTGACCAACAACACGACGGGAAAGGTTGTGACCGCCATTGCTAAAAACAGAGCTAGTAGAAAGATAGTACAACGATTGAAGAAAGATAGATTCTAAAGCGAAACAGTGGTCGACGTATTGCGACGTACACAGTGACGTAACAACGTCACTCACGGGGATCTTTAGTCAGTGGAAAAACAAACAGGTCTTGGAGAAGGTTCGCAAGTTAAACCAACTTTGAACCAGCACCAGTAGCGAACCAGTTCTTTTTTTGGTGGAAACGAGGTGATGAGCTTTCTTGTCGTCGTCTTAGGCAGCATGTGAGCTGAAAGGGAACCTCAAATACAAAACCTGATTTGTAAAACCCTAGGCAGTTATGCCAAATACAAACGCCTTATTTAAGACACCCCAAATAACTCTTATGAGCATATTTTGCCAGCCATGCCTGCTTTACAACAGGGGACGTGTCGCAATCCAAACTATAGTTACATTAATACAGGTGTAACAATACCATTGTGGATGTAAATGAATAGGTTTGGACTACTTATTTCTTATTTTGAAACATATTCATTTTCGTTATGTCTAATATATATCGAAATATTGACTTTATCGAAATACTGTCTCGTCAAATTAAGTTCTGAATTACATTAATCATGTAGGCTAGGTTTTAAATCAAAATGGAATGAAAAAAAGTTGAGTAGTTTAGCATCACTGGACATTACGGTCAACATTTCTATCGTAAAATGTTAAATATTTAGCTATTTACAACTTATAACACACTCGTTCTCTGTTAAAACTAAAGTGTAGCGTTTCGTCGGAATTCACTCATCTTTAGTAAACAAAACAGCCTTCTTTGATCTGATTGGCTGAGGAAACCCCGCCTAAAAGGTTTACTTTTAAATCTTTTTACCAACCTAACAAAAACAGGACGGTGCCATAATGAGTGCAGAAGATAAACATCAAGAATATTAAATATTGGGGGGGCCAATTTGGACATATTTCTAATAATTTTGGGGCGGACTTCTTTCTCTATGAACAAAATGGCAGCGAATAAAACTCAAGCAGCTTTAGTTCACGCGGCAGTGGGAAACTCGGTGTTATCCTCAGACAAGTATCCTGACCCCACAAATTCCTCACACTTAGTGCTGCTATGAATAGAAACCATTTTACCCGTCTCGATAAGAAGACAGATGCCTTGGTGCTGTGGAAAATTAAAACTGTTTGAGTAGACAGTAGAGTGAAAAAAATAGAGCACTTGCCTTGGGTTTAATATTGATTGGGCTCAATGGGCTGGGCAACAAAATAAAAGTTTGTGTTCAACGTTACATAAGTGCACGTACTGTGTATAATTATTTTCTATGTATAATTTAATCACACACACGTGCATATTTACATACATATACATATTTAAGAAAAAGAAAAATGTTTTATCAAAAAATATTTATATATAAATTACATATAGATGCAAATATTTCTTAAATATTTTATAACACCGCATTTTTATTCAATATATACAGGCATGTGTGTGTATTTATATGTGCAAAATAATTATAGACAGCACACACACACACATATATATTATGTAAACATAAACTTTTATTTTGCATGCGATCAATCATTGCCCAGCACTAAATATAATAAATTGGTCGTGGTAATCTAATTGTGCTGCTGTAAACAAATATGCATGGCTCTGACCTTTTGGTTGTTTGCAGGTGGAGGTTCCTCGGTGTCTCCAGTAAGGACAGCTCCTGAGCATCATCTGCGAACACAGACACTGTGTGCTTTTCTGTTTAATGTTTAAAACAGCAGGGTTTTCTGTATTGAGAATGACCTGGATATTTGCACTGTATTCATTTTTTTTAATCACTTGTAGTCATTGAGACAGTTCGTGCTGTTGTTGTGATTATACTTTGTTGTTTTTAAATGAAAAAAAAAAATCGACTTTGCCTTGTTAATGATTTTTAACATGATTCATGTCTGTATAAATGTAAATATCTGACTTGATTTAAAAGATTAAAAAATCATCAATTTAATAACTGACTGAAATAATAAGAGCATCGTTATTATTTCTGCTATAGTAAGCAGAACTTAACAAAATGGTTGCAAAGGTCAGAAGACTAGCCTTCAGTAAGCAAACACAGGGCCAAATGTCTTTGCTGGAATGGTAGAGTATATTGGTTATATGAATATCACAGTCTCTTAATCCAGACCTTGTATGTTTGTGTATTTTGGAAAAGTTCCCGGGGACTAAATCCACTCCGCAGCTGTTCACCGTGAACAGAGAAATGTTTTTAGCAGCAGTGCATCTGAAAGACACATACTTTCCCACAAAGAATCGTTAAAGGATTAGTTCACCCAAAAATGAAAATCCTATCATTATTACACACCCTGATGTCCTTCCAAACCTGTACAGCTTTGAATTAACAAATTGGTAGATGCGTAGACTACAATGGAGGGACAGATTTCAACAAGATCTTCATTTGTGTTCCGAAAATAAGCGAAAGTCTAGGTTTGGAATGACATGAGGATGAGTAATTTCATTTTTGGGTGAACAACATCATTTCAAAGCAGATCACAGCATGCAATAGACATTTAAAGTATGGCTAACTTCTGATCACAGAGGAAAAAATAAAGGCTGCTAAACAGGTTATGGGAAGCACAGAAAATATTAAAACATTTAAACAATTTCACTCCAATTTTGTCTGCTTGGAGAACATTCTAGCTTTAGACAATTTGCAGGTAAAACTTACCTGGACGGACATTTGCACAAACTAAAACCCTGTAAAACAATATCGTTTTGTATGACAGAAATCATACAGTTGGTTTTTATTCTAAATGTTTACCAAATAATTTTAGAGCTCTAAATATAGAACAAAACAAAATGTCATATGCAATCAGGCTGTGGGTTTAAACAAACAATGTTCCAGTATTTTCTGACTTTCAAATTCACTCAATCAACTAGAAAAGTGGATTTTAATGTTTTATAGTCACATTTACTGTATAAGTGAATTGAATAAAAACCACCAAATACATGAAGGTTCTGTAAATAATAACATTTATTTGAGTGTACAATTTTTAATAATTCCTTTTCAACCTCATTTCAAAGGTTTCAAGTCTCGATGCAAAGCAACCCTGGTTGAACGAAGGATAAAAACTGGAAGATATTTTAATTGCTCTATAACACTGTTAAAAACAGTGAGACTATGTGATACCCCTCTTTGAATTAGTGCAGCATCACAGTGCGTTATTAATAAAACATTGAGAACGTGTACGAACCGTCCGATTCAGGTGTGTTCGTTTGTAGTTTTTTTTAAATGGCACACATTAAATTTCAACATGAACCGTATCTGACCAACAGGAAAGAAAAAAACATGCTTTAAAATTTGTTGATTTTATAATAACTAAAGTGTTTCTCATATCTAATGTTAAGGAGAGTCCTGACATAGTAGCTATAGCACACAATGTGTAAACATATCCGCCGTATTGCGCTGTATCCCCACAATTAATGTTTTTCACTTCTTTTTTTGTTTTAAATCGTGCAAAAATATAAACCGACTCAAACTCTGAGCAAATTTACAAATAAGCAACAGGGCTAAATATGACTTTTTTTCTTTGTTAAGAAAATAATAGTGCTAAACTAAGTTCTGAATAAGAAAAAGGTAAGGTACGTAAGAGAAAAGTATGAAAATAGTGTTCTCGCTTCACAATATCAACATTAAAGTCTCGCTCATCTTGTTCCTTAGAGACGACCTCCCTTTCAATGAATGAAGTAGAAACTAAACAAAACAAAACAACCCAAAATAAACCAACTTTACAAATCAAGAAACTTGATGTAAAATTGCACGTTAATCCAGGAGGGGGAAACTTTACAGGAGATACATGACAAACCTTTACAGATTAAATGAGGTATTGCACAGATTAATTAATAAAAAGAGAACAAAAAAAGGCAACAAAAAAAATAAATGTACAGCAAATTGGTCATCCATTTACATTACAATTTGATAAGATTTATAAAGACAAGAGTAATGTAGTGTCTTGATTGTTTTGGGCAGCCCTGGTCATCAGTCATCCCACTCATCATCATCTTCAAAATCTTCTTCGTCATCATCATCCTCATCTTCATCTACAAAACCATGAATTAAATGTTATGTTTTCTAGTGTAACAATGCTGAATGAGTCTGACTTTAATGTTCATAAAGCTCAGTCCCACACACACACACACCTGAAGAGTGGATTGCTTTACTCCTCTTCTGCATGACCTCCATCAGAGCGCCCACGATCCCAGCGGACGCGGCCGGAGAGGCCGGAGCCGATTCGCTAGAGTCGGGTACCTGGAAGGGTCACATGATCAGAATGTTTTTGTTCACCGGCATGCTATGCAGTTGTAATAAATGCCTAGTGCAAAAATACAACTAGACTAAAAAAAATAAAACTGATTTGAACAAAGACTCTAGTGTGGAAATAAAAATAAAATCATAAAGCAATAAGACTTAAAATTTTCCACAATTTATGGCCTGGAAAACTTCCCAATGTTAGCTAGCATCTAGATAATTTTGCAAAAGTTTGTGTTTGGAAAGATTTGAATGCTTTTGAAATTACTTGAGGCTGCATTTATCTGATCAAAAGATACAGTAAAAATATTATTGTGAAATATTTTTACAATTTATAGACACTGTTTTCTATGTGAATATATTGTAAAACGTATTTTATTCCTGTGATCAAAGCTGAATTTTCAGCATCCTTCAGAAATTAATTCAAATATGATGATTTGAAGCTCAAGAAACATGATTATCAAAGTTGAAACTGATTCATTGATGAAAATTTGAAATTGCATTTTTTTAAAGCATTAAAATGATTTTACTGTCACTTGATTCATTCAATGGATCCTTGCTGAAGAATTAAAAAAAAAAATTGACCCTAAATTTATTTTTTAATTTTTCATTGGTTCTTTGCAGCTCTGCTCACATTTTTAAGATGAACGCCGAGTCGTATTTGGTCTAAGAGAGCGCCGCGGCCTCCAGTGGGCACGGCCGGCTTGCTGTTCGGCTCCACCTTCTTCAGCTGCGCTCCTCCTCGAATCTGGTCCAAGAGTGCAGATTTTCCCTCGGGCAGATCCCCTGAATTAACCTCCGTCAGTGGAGGAGGCGCGGGAGGAGGCGGGCCCGGAGGAGGAGGAGGGGGAGGAGGATGTGGAGCTCCACCTGAAGATGATGGAGGAGGGGGTGGAGGGGCC
>JAOTRC010000031.1:1582084-1607791 GCA_027497675.1 Cyprinella lutrensis
CCAAGATGTCCATGTCTTTCTTTCTTCAGTCGAAAAGAAATTAAGGTTTTTGATGAAAACATTCCAGGATTTTCTCCTTTTGAACTTCGATGGGGTCCAAACGGTTCAAGGTCCAAAAGACAGTTTCAGTACAAACTGCAAAGTGTTCAAAGGGCTTTAAACAATTGCGGACAATGAATAAGGGTCTTATCAAGAAAAACGATTGTTCATTTAATAAATAAAAAATAAAGTTTAAGTTTTATAAGCTCAAATGCTCACCTTGCTCTGTTCTGTGATGAGGGTTTGTGACTCTCCTGCAGTTTAGATATTTGTACTGTTTTTTGTTGTTGCAGCATATCATTGTTATTCTTCATTTTGCTCTTATATTTGGGGTTCATTTAGCTATAGGGACAACCCCACTAAAATACAAAAGTGATGTGAACTGAAGTGCACCATAAGGCACATGGCTTCCTAAATCGTTAACACTAATCAAACCCACCTTCATATGTTCAGTCTTAACATATACTTACTTATGCATTGATTCGGTCCACCCTCAGGCCACAGACCACAGATCGAGATCCTTTGTTTCTCCGCATTATGCTAAACTATTAACATATGAAAGAAGGTTAATGATCACAGGTGGCTCTCACTCCGTCGGGAGAGTTTTCTGCACTGATATTGATGGAGGCATCAGAGAAAGCAAGCGGGTGAATGTGGGGTGTTTGCTGTCTCAGCAGTGCTTCAGGTGGATAGTGTTGCAGTCGGCTTCGGTATCTGACCCTCCGCAGGGAGAGGACGAGGAGGATGAGGAGAGGACAGATGGTGAAGACTTGGGGACGCGGAGCTGATTCAGGAGTTTTATTGGCCACTTTGAGACAGTGGAGTTTGCATTCATTAATATTCACATGTTTGTATCGCTGGTCGTAATTCAAAATCTCCTTGATTGAATTATGCCGTCTGATTACTAATGTCCTCCAAATATGCCATATTCATAACTCTGACAAATGGCTCAGCGGTTTAAACATTTTATCAGCACATTTTTGAGTGTTTGTTTATAGCAGAGTTATTATTTTTTTGGAGAGGAAAGGCCATTTTTATGAGGATCATTTTGGTGGTGTCATTTCTTTTCATAATTTGAAAGTTTTATGTATAACATAAAATGTGTTCATCTGTTTAATACAATTACTGGAGGAAAATGTTAAAGGGTTTCTTAAATTGGGTAAACAATAACAGATATAAAAATAATCAAACAGTTGTTATTAAGAATATTTTATCTTTTTGATGGCATTTAAGCCATTGTAGAATTGACTGAAATTAATTAATATGACAATGAAACTGTAACGGTTTGGGTTTTGTTCCTTGTTCCTGTTTCATGTCTTGTCATGTGATCCTGCCATGTGTTTTCTCATTTGTTAATCATTTGATCATTGTTCAGAGGTGTTCCTTGTCTTATAATATTCTGTGTATTTAAGTGTAAATTCTGTGTATTCTGTGTATTTATTAACATATGACTATTATGTCATATGTATGACTAGTATTTACAGCCAGGACCTCATTCATAACAGAAACATTGACTAAATTTAAGACAAGAACTAATAATGATACTACGGGGGAACAAAAATTAACACCGTCTATAGCCTGTGTTTTATATTTGCACTTGGCATGTTGACATCAGAAATCCAGAAAGAACATTTTGTTAAACTCAAAAGATGACCTAGAAAACATTTTTAGGCATCATATGCATTTCTGATGCAAATCCTGTTTCAAAAGCCAGGAAGCATAATTATCCTGCCTTCAAAGACACCTTCCCTGGGACAAATCCTCAAGCTTCATTGCAGGCAAATTTTGTGTTAAAGCCAATCCGAGAATTCATTGAAAAAACAAAATCAATCCAATATGATCAAAGTTCTGATAATATTGGAATTCCATCTTGCGATGCAAAAGAAATATTAAGTTCAACAAGAAATACCATGGACATGGTGAGACCTTTCAAACTGAAAATTGTAAATTGCAAGGTAGCTGAATGATATCTAATATGAATCCAATTTGCATTGTGTGTTTTATGACGACATGAAATATGCATGTGCATTCATTCAACAACACATCTGCACCGCCACAGTATTTCATTTTACGTGGGTTAGAAAGGTTGTAAGAAAATAATCAATGACCTGCCATCCCAAGCGCAAGAGAAAGGTGCCAGAGAACACAGGAATATGAAAACCAGTGATGTGCAGTCTGGGCAAGCTAACTAGGCACTGCCTACCCTGCCAAAATTCAAAAATAAAAATGTTTATTAAATAATAATAAAATTGTATTTGTATTCTTACCGTTTATTCTTGTGATTTATTGGTGTTATTCCAATTGTTTAGACGTTACGATGACAAATGTAGCAGTTACGCATAATCAAATAAAAAAAAAAACAAATGGTAGAATAAGCAGTCCTTTCATTGCAGACGACAAGCGAAAAACCCATGTTGCGCATACGCACTTTGATTCTGTATTCTTTAACATGTACGGCAAAAAGCACAACTCCGCTGTGCCTTTGGATGTAAATGCTATGCCCGTACCCATCTACTTTACATATCAGACATGGGTCAATTAAAATCAAGATATGACTGGACACATTTGCGTAGCTAACATCATTACACCACAGCTAGCCTATGTCAAATCCCTGCCAAATTCAAAGTCAAAATGACAGCGCGATTTTAATTTTTTCAAGCTCGATTTTAATTCAAAATCTGAGTTAATAGCAAGAGGGTGGTCTACGCCAGCCTTAGATGGACTAGTGCAGCAACTGAAGGCCTTAAAGATGAGTTTTACAAAGTTGTGATCGACGTCATTACGAAGAATAGAGCGGTGGATGGACTTTATGTAGAAATAATCTACCGATTGGCGAGTTAAAAACTATTTTGGGCTTAATATTGAATTGATATGTAAATTGATTGAATGTGGTTGAATTAATGCAAGCCATTGAGCAATGTGAGATTTTACTTTTGCTGACAGACATAAGTGGCCGTGTGCAAAAATTAAGGATTGAGAATGGTTGTATTCTGATGCTGGAGTGGACATTAACTGTGTGTGTGTGTTGAAGAGAGACTATGATATTACACGATATCCATTCTGATTTGTACATTTCTTGTTATGCTGCGTTTGTGCGTGATGTTTACTGTTATTACGCATTATTAACCTAAACAATAAATCAGGTGATCTGGCTTTCATAACTGCCTAGCCTCTTTAAGACATCACCACATGTCACTGATGAGAACACACACATCAGGGATCTTTGTCTCTTCTTATTCAGCATAAACTATCACAGTTCAGAAATCAAACCTGCCAGCCATTGTGACAGTGTGCGGCTCTTCCTCGGAGAGTTTCAGATCATTTCATGCACGAGGGCACATGGGGATTCTCCAAATTGCTCTGGAAGTACAAACTTTCTCTTCAAATATTTACTGTGCTGAAAGAAACAGGGGAGGATATCAGGGATGGATTTGTGAGCTAGACATCTGGAGGAAAGTGCTGAAGTATAAGACAATTTCTAAACAAGTCATCTCAGACTTCTCTTTGGGGATGTACTCTGCTCCCCGTGTCAGCTAGAAATATGAGGAACATCGGCAGCCTCCTGGCCTCAATAAGATGAGAAAGTGAATGAGGAAAAAAAAACAAAACTGTTTGATACATCAGCTGCAAGCATCAGTTTCACAGGCCTTATCCTGTGAAACACTACAGAGAAAGACAACATATGGAGAACAAAACTCTACCATTCTCCTTTCAGTGTTTGGGAATAACTAACTAAAAGTAGCAAGACTACTAACACTACATTCTCCAGTGGCATACAATAACGTAAGACTGGAAGAACTGGTTGAGGAACGAGCACTCCTCGAGAAGACTAATGACCACTTGAACTCACCATTTGAGACAAAAGTCTCACCTACAATCTTAAAAATGCTGGGTTGTTTCAACCCACATTTGGGTCAAATATGAACAAACCCAAATGTTGGGTTAAAAATGCAATTAAAAAAATTTACAGTTGAAAGTGAAAATTTTAAATTAAAATTTTAACCCAACATTTGGGTTTATCCATATTTAACCCGAATAGAGTGTTTTGTCTTTCACTGTCTATAATAATTCATACTCTGAGAGTAGAACTGAACTGACATATTCATAAGTCGATAAATCATTTTAAAATGCACTTGTATTGTTTTGCATTTTTTCAGCCGAAAATAGTGTTTCCAGTCATATTACACTCTAAAAAAGATGCTGGGCTGTTTTAACCCAATTTGGATCAAATATGTACAAACCCAGCCATTGGGTTACATTCTTTAAATTACATTTCTAACCAAATGTTTGAGATTGACCATATTTGACCCAAAAATTGGGATAAAACAACCCAGCATTTTTTAGAGTGTATGATTTCTTAAAATCCCATCTCGTTATTGTGAACCCAATCAGCCAAGTGTATCATCTAACTCCTGATTATAACAAAATGTAAAAAAAACAATCAATGGCTATATCAGTATATCAATTTAATGCCACATTGAAAAAGTATTAACACAATTTGGTTGAGTCAGTCAAATTCAAACCCACTTGACTTCTAACATCAGTACTTGTCCTAGTTCACTGTCTGCTTGAAACCTCACACACTGAACACCCACGGTGGCAATCGATGCGTTTCCAGTGTGTTTTTATCACAGTAGACGGTTTTCCAAAATTACAGATCCCTTTTCATCTTATTACCTGATATTTTGCTATATTTCTTTTCCTCTCACTCTTTGCCTTGATCATTTCTCCAGTTCTAGGCCAGCGTTCCTCAAAGCATCCCTCAGCACAACCAGTAGTGATGAATAATTGTTTGCTCGGCTTGTGGAAGTGCTAATTCATCTGTGTGGTCAGGCTTTGATGCGTTATGATGCAATGCTTAAGACGCATCATCAATTCAGTCTCTAATACGCTCAAACGCCTCTGCACGGCCCTTCCAGTGAATGCACAATACCCGCAAGAACAACAGGCAGCGAACAAAAGCTGTCCTCCTCCGTTTTAAACCGTCTTTAGTCTGTTGTGTCATCTTCCCAGCTGCGTTTTCTTTAGCAAAGAGAGCTGATGGACAATTTCGATGACACATTTGAAGATAACTCTGGCCAAGTTCACACAGCAACAGAATACGGTCGTCAGTTGTCTCTTGCTATGCTTTGCACAACTAATTGTTAGAAACAGTAGCTTGTTAGTAGCGGCCCAAAGTCTCGGCGACTCTCAGCATTCACGGCTGATCTGAGATACAGGCCCTGAGAGTCCCTTGCTACATTTCAATATAAAGACAGAAACTTCTTTCACATGGAAACATGTGCTAACAATGGTAATTTGCATTCAGGGGTTACACCTTTTGAGAAGAGGAGGGTTCAACCATCCCACCCTATAATCTCTTAAAAACCTTATTACCTTTTGTTTTACTTATTTGGAAATGAGACATTTGTACCAGTCGCACTGAGACATTTCAAATGATCCCAAATATGTATAAACTCGATGAAAATAGTTCACATTAAACCATTTCGATTCTTGGGTGAGTTTTTGGTGATCTTCACATGGGGGATGAGGCAAAGAAATGTACACTTTAAACAATGCTGGATTGTTTTAACCTAAAATCGAGTTTTGGGAACAGTTAGATGCCATCTTATTTGGGCAAGGGCAAGCAAAATGCCACATGCAATGAAGACTAATGCTAAATATGAATCGCATTTCAGACTAAAGCAAGATTTCAAAGAATCCTGCGACTCATTTCAAAGTGAAACCGGATTTGCAGTCAATAACTAGCGCACAATTTGATTTTAGGTTTTGTAAAACACCACAGCAGAGTCATCATTTTTCTTAACTTCTCCATGGTTGAATTCAATAAGAAAGATGGAAAATGTTGTTTTAAATTTTCATCACTGAGAAAAAAAAGACCTGTTAAAGCAACATGCATCATTTTAACAGCTGGCTGGTCGATCGATAAGCTAATTGAGTCGCTAGCGCTCCATCACTCTTCCTCTACTCACGCGTGATCTCATTTTGTCTGGCTTCAGCAGCAACAAATTTAACTTCAGTGGATCAGACAATCAAAGGGTTTTCTCCAGTCCCACACAAATTCATTCCCAGCACTCCATCTTAATGTCAAACCATTCCTTAATAAGGTAGAGCATTGCCCTGCTCAATATGCTCTAGATAACAAAACCCCCCTTTTTTATGGCCTCTTGTCAATTATAAGACCTATTCCCAGCGGGAGCCTTTCCAGAGCTTTCCGTTTCCTTTTCTTCAAGTCGTTCATGTTCAAAGGATAATTTACCTCGGCAGAGCGACTCCTCATCTGTCGGTTTTGTGGCCTCAGACAAGGTCTGTATAAGGATTATTGACTGAATGTGATTTGTGTTTGTTTGTGTGTTTACAGCCTTCAGAAATGAGCTTGTACATTGAGAAAAATCAATAAAAAATGTATTACACGTTTTTAAAAATGAAACTAAACGAACTGAAGACATTTGAGAAAAGGAGAAAAAGCTCAGCCTTGAGTTAGAAGATATTCAGGAAATGGCCTTCGGCATTTAAAAAAAAATCATATTTTTACAGCACTCTGAAAAATAAATAATCAATATGAAATTAGCAAAAGGCTGTCAATTGGAATCAAACTTTGAGTTAGTGCCGATTCTCAGCCATCTAAATGTTCCTCAATTAGTTTTTGATGCTCACTGTTGTACGAAGCACACAGTTGATCGAATTAAGTAGATGAAAAAATAGCCATTAGCATTTTAATCTTCCTAATCTCTAACAGTTTCTCCTCCATATCGCTTTAAAATAATGCATTTTGTGCAGAATTAAAATCAGTGTGTCGGAGGACCGGAGCTGCGGCGGTCCACGTCAAACCAGATATCGTTCGCTATTTACACTGTCTGAATCGTTCCCTGACACCTATACACTGCACTATGTGCCATTCACCATCTAGAAAATATTAAATATGTAAACAAATGACCTATTTCAGCCACAGCTTCAATATAATGTAGGGGAGGAGCTTCAGATTCTACAGAGCATTTGATTGGACAGAAAATCTAATGTGAAGCTGAAGTGCAGAGTGATGTCATCAAAATCATTGATCCATATTGGCGGAAGTGAGAGACTGTTTTAAACGCTTATATCTTCTAAATGCAAATATTGTCGTTGTTTTTGAGAACACTAGATTATAGTTAAAAGTAGGGCTAACATATTTATACCAAAAGCCAAAAAACTTCATGGGGACTTTAACCCATGATATTACTATGAACTCTGTGACTTTAATAGCACCCTAGCAACCACATAGCAACACTCAGAACACCTTCTCAACCACATAGCTACACCCAGTACAACACCACTGGCAGGTACAACTCACAATTTATTTAGAAAACGAAGTTTAAAAATACCAGAGTGAAAGTGCTGATGCAATGCTCTAGACATGCATGATTTTATGCATCATAAAATATGGCCGTGCCATATATAACCAAGCACTATCCATGTAATTCAGTGATAACCTCTAGAGGCACCCGAAACAACGTTTAAAACTTTTATCTACTCTTTAAAATAGGCCTTCCCTTTTTTCTTGCACTGATGGAAATACATGCTAAGAATAGAGCTCTTTTAGTGCAAGACTGACATCGAGGCATTAAGCTTTGCTGCAGTGTGCTGGCCATCCAGGGATTCAACATGCCACTCACTACAGGCACTTAGAAGGACGCCCTACAGGGGGCCTCACTGATGGACAGTTCTCCTTATATCTCAGGCAGCCTGTCTAATGCATGAGCCACTTCAACCATGTCCAGACTGCCATTGAATTACAACCCTCACTCCTGCACTGCATACACACTTTGTCAGTGGGTCGCAACCCAAAAAATTTGCAGGTTCAAAAAAAAAAAAAAAATTGGATAGAAAAAAAGCATAATTTTCAAAGACAACTAACTGTATAATCTCATATTTAGCATAGTGAAAACACTTGCCATATCCAGTTGTTTTATTTTACTGTATGCATGTATGATATTAAATTTGGTACTGTGTTCCAGGCCCTAAAGCAAATTATTGAACTATTGTACACTTAAGCAAGCAGAAATACCCTGTTGAGTGTAAAACGTGCATTGATTTGTTTAACGGGATTCTATGTCTCTGTGACGTTTGGTACTTAAGGATGGTGATGTTTGGGGTCTACTGTAGGGCTGGTTAATATTTAAGAGGATTCTGTGAGTTATAAGTTACATGCATTATATTACTCTCATTTCTCTTCATCTTTTTTTTGAGGCAGGCAATATTTACAGCACCTCGAGGGTCCTGTGAATACATGGCAGATTCCTTCACAGCAAAGAATTTATACAGCTTCTTCTCTGTGCGTCTTAGAGGCTCAGCGTTGATTATCATCTGTCAGAAAATCCACTGCTGCGTGAAGAGATTCACAGGAAGAGGGACCCCCACACAAAGAAAGTCTCGCAAATCAAAAAAAGGCTTCGGAAAAGTACCGGCAACAAAAATCAGCCCCTATTTTTACTGTCGCGGAGAAGACATCGGTTCCTGGGCGGCTTTCTATTGATCCTTTGAATCACCACACAAAAGCTCCTGATTAAAACTGGATGAGGAGCCGAAGAGTCTCGCGTCTAAACCCAGTCAAACATCCAGTGGGTGGAATAAAAATTGATCCGCCCGTCACTCTTGCACTGACACTGTGACCGTGGCCAAGTGTCGATCAATGATTTAAACGTGATAAGGTGCAGATAATCACATGCCAAGCAGCGGAGGACGAGACGTTATTGGGTTGAAGAGTTCTTGTTTTGCTAACCCCCAATTTACAGCAGGAATTGATCAAGCAGGATTTAAGAGATACAGGAGATGCTTTTCATGGCCATTGACAAAAACACCATGACGTGTGTGAGCATGGTAGACAATTAACTTTCGTCATGTCTGCCAATGGAAAGTGAAGAATATTTACAAGCTAGAAATATTTCTTACCAGCCATGAAACCTAATATATAAACATTATGCATACAAACAATCACTCCTGCCTCTTTCTTCTCACACGATAATACAATTTCCTCTCAAATCAATATTTCATGACCTTTTTTACATTCATTTGCCAAGTAGCCATTTAATAAGAAGGATAACACAGACATTATTGCAAAATAAACCCCTTTAGGATGAGTACACAAGGATTTATTTTGCAATAATTATTGGCTGACCGCACATTATCATTTATTGAAAAGTTATATATATTTTCCCAGTGTGAAGTCTAAGTGTTATAAAAACACATTTAGTGGACATTTGGATTGCATGACATGCTGTTGCATATATTTTTCAACAGATGGCGCTGTGGTACCTATATTTACAACACGTGGCTATGGAGAACACATGAAGAAGAGGAGGGGGCTGATCTTATCACCAATAAACGAGATTACAGAGTAAGATGAGAGAAAGAAGAATGACTCTTCACTTCAGATAACCAACAAAACACCAACACGTTTATATTCACACATCCATAAACACACTCATTTTAGTACCTGTTGCAGGACGTAAGCAAGTCCCTTGAGAGATTGTCACGTCAGTCACAGTTCAATCCCGTCCCTTCATGAGCAGTGTGTGTGTGTGTGTGTGTGTGGAGGTTTGCAGGAGGTTTCCCTCTGTTCTCACATCAGCAGAATCTAGTAGAGAACGTCTGGAGAAAATGAATACCTCGAAATATTGCGATTGAAGTCGTGGTATCCGGAAACTGAGCAAACAATCTCTGCTGAACACCAAATTTCATTACATTTCCAAGGGTTGCGAGCAATTGAGGCCTGCAGAGAAAGTTAGGGATGAATTCAATCAGGTCTGTCCCGAGGAGAAGTGCAACTTTCATGCGCATCTGTTTGACAGATAAACTGAATCATTCAACAGAACGGTGCACATCCATTTCAGACACAGCCAACATTATCCATCCATGCAATTAATGCGCCGTGTTGAACGAGCGTGGGTTTATTGCACTTTTACTTGGTAATACCTAAGATTTTACCTATTTCAGAGGTGGCCAAAATTAGAATTTAAAATGCACTGATTAAAAATGCATTTTTATTATTTTTCATAATTCAAAGTCACCCTTTAATTCGGTCCGTGGGTTCTCCAATGAAACTTATTAAAAAGAGCTTGTGACTAAAACCAACTCATGCTTGAAAGAAGTGCAGGATATATTTGCTCGTTTGCAACGCAAGGTTAAATAAAGAACTGGTTGTTTGAATATGTACAGCGTTTTCTTTAAAAAAACTTTAGGGCGGGCTTTACACGATGACGATAGCACTGGGATTTTGAAGCAGATTTTGTAGCCTACATTACAAAGATAGATGCCGCCATCGAACATCACTCGTTCGAATCAGCTATCACGTCTGTTTTAAGTGATTTAAGTGCAAAGAGCAACACTCCTTGATTGCGGTGATTGGTTTTAGGGCTATCCGTGACGTCTCTTGGTGACACCCCTCTGGAAATAATTGGTCTATGACGCTTTGCCAGACCATAACTCAGTTACAACAGGGAATAGTCTAGTTTTAACCATGCTAGTAAAACCCATGTCTAATGAGAGGCATTTTATCGATCACACCAAGAAAGACCCGCAGATCAACATTACATTTTCCTGGTGCGCAATATCAACAGCACAACATCACTTTGCACGTGGCATTAGCAGCACAAGAGCATGAAGGGTCCCATGGAGATGGTTTCTATAAAGGGCAAGAGTGGAGGGGGGCTGTCAAAGATTGTTGATTTTTAAAAGAATACAGCAAGAGAATCAGACCTGCCCAGCTTCTAGTAGTGATGTAAGTCTCGAGAACGGTCTTTTAATATTATATGAACTCGGTCTTGTCATGGCCTTGACGGTCTTTGGTCTTGTCTTGGACTTAACTTGGTCTCAACTTTGTCTTGTCTTGGTCTCAACTTGGTCTGTTTTGGTCTTGTCTTGATCTGTCTTGGTCTTGTCTTGGTCTCAACTTGGTCTGTCCTGGTCTTGATCCCAACTTGTTCTGTCTTGGTCTCAACTTGGTCTTGTCTTGATCTGTCTTGGTCTCAACTTGGTCTGTCTTGGTCTCTCTTGGTATCAACTTGGTCTGTCTTGGTTTCGATACCCTCTGATCTTGGTAGTGTCTTGGTCTTAGTTATGCGGTCTTGACTACAAGTCTAGCTTCAAGTCAACATATAAAGATCCATGTATGTGTGTTTGTGAGTGTTGATCCATGCACAAATAACTATGCATTCCATACTCTCTTCCAATCAAGTTGGAATTATCATATTTATGAGAAGTACACATGAACACCACCACAATGTCATAATTACCAGTGGGAAACTAATTTGTGTCCTTGACTTCGCAGTGTTGGTGGCGTCAATAAGAGAATCGTGGCATAAGTTGCTTCTTATTAATCATAATAAACTGTAATTGTGAATGTTGACATTACAATTTAATTGCAGCACATTTCTATTATTATTAATAAAGAGTAGCTTTATTTACAAAGCTTGCCAGAAGTTTAACTAAAATGCTAATTCTCTGTGGCACCACAAAATAAAAAAAATAGCAATATGCAGCGATAAGCCATGTGTTATTGGGATTTCTCCAAGAGTAATGGGTGTCCTACTGGAACTAACGGAAACAAACTTTTCTTCAATCACGCAATATAATTCCTTAGCTTAACCATAAGCCATTTACAGTTTGTGGGAGATCAGAAACACAAGCGTATTTTTAATTTTTTTTGTTTACCGTGTCCCAGGGATCAAGATATGTGAATTCATATAGCATATACTGACTTCTTAAATACAACTTCAAAAGCTACACGACTTATTTTATAGACGTAATGGTTTTTATACTGTACAAACTGTATATTTTATGTCCCTACATATCACACAAAACCTTTCCGTATTTTACATTTTTAAAACAACTTTACTTTATTTTTATACCAGATTTACAAATGAGGAGATTTTCAAGTTTCGGTCACTACTGGGTACAATTTTGTCCCCAAAATATAGTTAAGTAGGTACACACACACAAACACACAGAGTGTGCTGAGAAGGCAGAAAGCTGTGTCCAGCACTTTCAGGTCAGAGGTCATGTACAGCTTTGATACACAAACACCAGGGCAGGCGGATGAGTCACAGAAGATGCTGCTGACATCACCCTCTGGCTCATAGGTGGAACACACACACACACACACACATTATATAAGAGCTCATTATATCTGAGTGCTGCTGTCTTTGTGTGTGCACCTAACAAACCTCAATCAGATTAGCTCAAGAGTGTGTGAAAGAGTGGACTAAATAAAAGTGTATCAGTGCTTATCACGCTGAAATGTCTCTCCTAACGCATCATCATGTTCCTGTACAGAGAGGTGAGAGGGCGTACAAAGCACATGCTGTACACAAGGTCAATTGTGTGATCCTCCACCTTACTAGGTCTCCTTGTAGAAAAAACATCAGGCTCAACCCGAAAGAAGATTCTCTAATGTTCTCAAGCTTCATTAAAAAAATCAGTCTTGCCTCAAACACCACTTCTAAAATTCCTCTGCAAATATAAATGAGATATTGTTAACCGACAGTAAGAATTGGATGAAAAAGCAAACGTTGGTTTCTTGGCAAATCTGAGCATGGTTTGACACATTAAAGTCAACAACAGTCAATTTGCCAGGAGAAATATTTGTGAAGTCACTGAGAAAAGTCACTCACAACTAAGGGCGCTCTGATTGATCGTGGGGCGATCATTATCGGCAGATGATGGCTTTATACAGTTTGATCAGTGGTCTCTATGAAGACTGATCAGATGATGCTAAACTCACCAGACAGAGCGCAGACATTGCAATGGCAGAGACCCTACAGGAATGGAAGTGCATTTCTTTCCTCCTTAAAAGCCACGATTAATTGCATCCAAAATAAAAGTTTGTGTTTACATAATATATGTGTGCTGTGTATAATTATTTAATACAGTATAAATACACACATATGCATGTATATATTTTAGAAAATGCATATGCATATATATATATATGCACACACATACATACACAGCCATACTTCAAATACATATTTTGTTAAGAATAGTTGGCCTAATATTTATTTCAGTGATTGGTATCGGTCAACACTGTTTCTAGTGGTCCGTAATCAAAAATCCTGATCATAACCTCATTACCATTACTCATAACCAATTTTACCTCAAAATTTAGACATATGAGTAAAACTGGACATTCAATAAGAACAAATTAGATGGGAAAATCTCATAAATCAGGAATCGATTTGGTTGTAAAAAAAAGTGGGAATATCACAGCACTATAGAGTTTTTCATTAAATATTAAACAAGCACTAAGAAATGTAATTGGGTCAATTTCGATTTCTCACTATCCTTGACCATCTAATTGCTTTCTAGATAAAATGTCTTTGACCGTATTTGTGATTTTTCTTTCATACAGGACCGCAGAAACAGCTCAATTCATCATGTTACTTACAAGTGTTTTGTGAACCTCTGTGTGCAAAATGCTGAAATCCAGAGCAGAAAGAATTAGAGCCGGGTCATGATGGTATTAAGAGTCCCTTGAGGCACTTTTGGTGATGGCAAAGTTTCTTGTCAACCATTAGTGCTGCTTTTTGGCTCATGAAGAGCAGCGGTGCCCCTACCCAACATGCACCTGGCGAGCAGGGAGAAGGTAAGTGCAGAGGGCAGATCTGTTAAACTGAAAGCAGAAACAGCAGTCAGACAGCATGAGTGCTTTCCTCTGTAAACCTGATGGCGAGCGGGAAAGTACTCCATACCGTCCTGAAACCTGCTAAACCTGATCGAATCCAAGTGAAACGTCCTCTCAAAGCAGCAAGTGCACCTCTAGATGGACAGATTCTCCCAGAAAAGAGACAAGACTCATTAGACCATCGAGCCTCTGAAGAAAATTGTTCTATTTTAAGGTGTTTTCTGACGCTTTGCAAGAATACAGTCTTTATCAATTGTTTAAAAGCTGTTTGAATCAGTGACATATAACAGGAGACTATACTTAAGGAACATGTCTTGTCTTGTTTTTAAAAAGGAAATTAATGCATTTAGTATACGGGGGAAGCAGCAACTGATTGCATGAGATGTCTAATACTCTCAAATAATTTATTCAATGTAGAATGTTTTTGTATAAAACACAGGCTATGTTTTATTCAAACCAGCCTGTATTATTAAAACTCTCATCTGGACCATATTTTATTTTAAATTTGTTGTGAAATAAAAAAAAACAATGGATTTTCCATTATTGTCAATGTCATTACATTGCATTTTCTATAAAATGTATACAATTACAAAATAAATAAAAAAAAATAAATAAAAAATGCAGTAACATTTTTAATTTAAATCAGTATACTTGAAAGACAGTAAAAGTTGTAATACTACAATGACGTATAAATATTTTTTTATGTACATTTTTTCTAATTACATTGCTGACAGTTACATTTATTTGCATTATGGTAATGTGAACGGTAATGAAAATTAAATAGGCTTCTTTTCCTTTAAGAAAAAAAGATTTAATTTTAAGGTAAAATAAGACTAATATATGTTCCAGACATGTTTTGTGAGAACTAAGTTATTAAAAGTAACTGTACAACAACATGTCTACAAACTCTCAGAATATTAGATGGTTAGGTTAGGGTTAAGTTGACATGTAGTTGCAAAGTTACTTATAGTCAGTAGAATGTCTAAAGAGGACCATCGAAATAAAGCGTTCCCAATCACGAAACAAACTTCTGTTCTGCTTTTCTCCTGTGCAGCCAAGTTTTTGCCAAAGAGTTTCATCTGTCATTATTAAGGGAAAGGGAGAGATGCCCAACCGGGCTGGTGGAAACAGAGCGTTTCAGACCCCAACTCATGGCAACAAGACGAACGACGATGTCAGTATCATTATGCATATCACAAGTTAATAGGCCTGTCATCCTCAATACTCTCCAGTTCTCCTTAGTGAGCACACATGCTCATCTTATGCGTGGGAACCATTGACAGATTGACACAATGCTATGTGGAGTCATTTGTCACATTTTCGTGCTGATCGTTGAGCTTTTGGGTTTTGCTTATCTAATGCAGGGTGATATCTAGAGGGTATGGAGGTTATTATGCATTAAATCATCATGTATGTCTTAAAGAGGTAGTTCACCACTGACAAAATGGGGTTTCATGCAGTATAAAGGCAACTTTATTGAATTTTACATGTATTGAGTGACTGATGGATGCTGCACAATTTCAATTTATTGAGGAAAGGCGCTTTATTTTTTCTAATCGATTTTTTAAACAAAATGTTTACATGGGAAAATGATTTTAATTGATCAATTTTATATTTTTTCCCTGTCACTTTAATATCCCTATGCATTGTTAGGTCTTTTGTAAAATCACTCTTCTGAAAGTCTGCTAGATTAGTCTTATAGTAACACATAAAAACAAAAGCATATTGATTATTCACAAGATAAATCTAAACAGTGAAGTTATGAGGTAGTGCAGAGAGAGTTGTTGAGATAAATATGATGGGACATTTCTATGTAGTTAATGGATCCCGCCCATATGTTGTTGTGATTCAATAACACTAAAGGTCCATATGGCTGCCCACTTTAACAGCGTGGACATAAAACAACAAATTTCTTTCAGCTATTCAACGCTATATTAACTTTCAGTTAAATTGCAGAAACAAGGCAGGCAAGAGCGGACAGGTAAGAATATTAAGCATGAATTTTATAAATAGAAAAAAAACCATGTGCCTACTCTGCTAGAAAAAAATAAAAAAAAATAATAAGGTATGCAATTAAACGTGAAAAAAAGCATTTTTAAAAAATGGGAGAAGAATGGGGGAAAAGGAAAACTACAACAGAAGCATTTGAATGCATGATAAGAATTATAAGGCCATTCGGGTGTTGTGATGTCTGAATACTTCAAACTCAAAGTTTGAAGATTACGACAACTGAAAATCACGCTGCTCATGGAAATCTCACTCTTTTTTATACTTTAAACATGAAAGATCAATAAACTACTTGTAACAAAATAGCAAAAGTTCCTATAATTGTATGAAGACGTATCTCTACATTACAGGCTTTTACTTTGACAAGAATTCTCGTTGATAAAGGTAGGAAATGAGAGAAAGCAAGGAGGGGTTGGGAAGGGAAACAGAGGGATCGTATAAACCTTTTTTTCACCTCTGCTTAAGGCTCAGCTGTCTGTTATGTCATATCCTGTCATTACTTCCTGTCAGAGAAAATGGAGAAGGCATCGCTGCAGGAAAGCTGGGTAAATTGCACTGTCTGCCTGTCCCCAGTCGAAAACCTTTTATGCCCACATCCAAATAAACAGTCGCCTTAAGGGTTAAAACGACACAAACAGCCGGTCAAAATTGAGTAAAATAAGTCATTGTTATCACTGTTTATACCTGTCATCAGTTTTCAATGTGTGATATTTGACAATATATGGCACAACTGCCAAGTACACATTGATTTTTCTTTTCTTTAGGAAAGCCCTCTTTAAAGCAGAGATACCACATGGAAAAACTATTTTACCACCTGTCAGAATAAGAAAAATACTATTTATAGTTACACACAAAAATGCATTGCTCTTTTATTTTGGTGTATGTGTAGCCTGACTACATATCTACTATATATGCAGGCCTGTGCATTGCACAGATTTGGGGGCTCGTCCGGGATATTCCCCGGCCGAATAAACCTCAGACCTCAATCCTCCATCATTTTTTAATGTTGTCCTAATGTCGTTTTAATGTTGTCATTTTTTAATGTTGATTTTTTAATAATATAATTTCTGCAATTCTGACATAAGCCACATGTTATTTCAAAGACTAGGCAACAGATTTGGGGGCTCGTCCGGGATATTCCCCGGCCGAATACACCTCAATCCTCCATCAGAGGCAAGTCATTTTTTAATGTTGTCCTGTGGTGGTTAGGATTCATCGTATCAGGTGACAACTACATACAGTGATGTTATGAAGTAAGGTTGAAGTAAAAATTTCAAGTAAAAATGCTTTTAGTTACAAGTTTGGTAAGATGTTTTGCACTGTAAGGTCAGTGCTGCGCTTCACCACGAGACATGCTGCACATACATTTATTTAAAGGGATACTTCACTTCTGGAAAAATCATGATTTTTGCGTCATCTGAGGATTTTTCCTAGACAAAAAAATACATAAATCTCTCGTCTCAGGGGGGTATGAGAGTGGAAAGCATTGTAATTCAAAAATACTACAGGTTTCCTAATTATACAAAGCTTAATGCTAAATCCTGAAGTATCCCTTTAATTAAAACTTTACAACTTAATTTCGGTTAATTGTGAAGCCCTAGATTAAGCTCAGGCACTAACAGGGACACAACAAACTTTTACCACAAACAAGCACCTCTCTCACACACATGCAAAGCTGTATGCACTCAATAGTACTTTGTTGTAAGCCATTTGAAAAAAAATATATTAAGCAACATGTTCTGTTTGCCAGTAACAAAAATGATTTTTAATAAATGCTTTCAGTAAAATCGTCAGCTGATAAAATAAAAAAAGAGTGCAAACAGTTTTATTACCGTACTTTAAGCTGATAATGCATCTTATTTTGAGCAAAGTCAAATGTAATGCATAAAGCCAATTCAGTAATGGCAATGTATAACCATTAGAAAACAAACAAAACTGAGCCAAAATGCATTTGCTAATATGTATGTACAGTATGAGGAAATAAAGCATTATTACGAAACTAATACAGCGGTGGCCATTATCTGCTGCTGAACCCACACTGCACCAAAATGTAGATATCCATATTAAACCCAATCTCCAGCGAGAGACTTTTCTGAATGCCTGCAGACCTAAGGGAGTCTTCTTATATGCTCCTTTTCTTTGTTTCATTACAAAACTAGGCAATTCATCAGCTTGACTATATAAGGAACGCTGTGTTTCAGATACAGAAAATCTGCTGAGATGATTTATTTATTTGCATTGTTTTTGCAGTGCTGCCCTATGTCTTACCTTCAAGATGACGCGTATAATAGCAGTTGCTGGGGTGGAAAAAGGCAGCGTGTTGTAAAAGGAGAACGGCTTGCAGCACATCACCCGGTTTATCTGACAGGGCTGACATGTTTGCTTGTGTCACCACAGACATCCACATCCATTCCCCCAGCCTGAGAGACACTCTCGCGTCACTGAGCCACTGGCTTTCATTACCGGCCGCCTCAACATTACTCTCCCTCAAGGCAAAGGGCGGCTCTGTCTCTCAAAGTTTAGGTAATGGGAGTCTCTGTCATGAGTTTCCCGGTTTATCTGGGGTTCAGATAAGCACCTGTGAGTGTTTTGAAAAGTAAAGAACTCAACATAACTGCAAGCGCACTAAGAATAGAAACGTTAGCTCGCACTCTTCAAACTGTTGCTGTTGCCCGGCCGGTGTAAATGTCTAGCACAAAAAGCAATTACCTGTTCTTTGTCAAATAAACTGAAGTTTTGCTCTTACATGCTGCCAAGCCAGTAATTTAACTTAAAAAATATAGAACAATAGAAACAGCCTTAATCATTTGTGGCAAGTGGAGCCCTGGATAGCAGAGGAAAAGGACATTTATATTCAGCGGTGCTGTTGGTCTAAGCTGTGCCTTTGGCAACGCATTTACAGAAAGTGGAAATTCAGGTGGTCAGTGACTCTATAAATATGTTAGCATCAGTAATGACAAAAATCAAGTATTCACCCTTTAAAGCCAGAGATGGACTGGTTATAGGGAGAACCGTAACTTTTCCAACCTTGCCATGTAATTTTATATTCAAAGTAAACATACAAAGATATTATTGGTGAAGTGTGCATTTATTTTTATGCTAGAATGTTTTCTCCTATCCCAGCTATGGAAAGACAATATTAAATAGTTCGGTTGGTTTAAATACCCCTGTTACCCCTTTTCCACCAAGGCAGAGCTGGTGCTGGTTCGGAGCCAGTTTCAAATCGTTTCTTTGTTTTTCGACCACCAAAGCAGCTCTGGACCAGTAAAAGTGCCTCTTAAGTAGCACCAAATCATTGCTGGTCTACAAGTAAGAACCGCTTATGTCAGCGGCTGGGGGTGTGGTTACCGTGACCAACAAGACGAACAGAAACTTGTGACCGCAATTTATTAAATAGCAGCTAATCATGCTAATAGCAGCTCGATTGTAATCTCCGTTAATGAAAGTTACGGCGAGTTGCATTAACGTGCTGGATTCGTCGTAGTTGGATAGGTGTGCAAAGCCATGAGCATAAATATTACGCAACGGCTGCCATTGTTGATAAGGATTGTTCAAAATGCATCGGAGTGGCGTGGACTGATCGGTGCTGCGGGAGTGTTTGGCGAGCATACGACTCCTGCTTTTGGATCGCTCTCGCAGTTTGAGATTCGCAGTGCCGAACAAGCCTGGTGTGTTTGTGTGTGCCGCGCTAGCATTGCTGGGCAACATAAGATGTATACAGTGACGTAAGATCTGGCTCTGTGATGGCTCTCTAGCCTGTGGAAAGGCAAACCGGTTCTTTGAAAGCTCGACAGTCGAACCAATTCTGAATCAGCACTAGCTCTAGCTCTGAACCAGCACATGGTTCTTGTTGGTGGAAAAGGGGCAATTCTGTTCACTGACGCTAGAAATTAAACAAAAAGTTGCAACCTTGTCAGGCCAACCGATTTTAGCCACAGTGGTGGAGCCACAATCAAATGCATCCGGTAAGATTACATGTAATATCGGATTACCATTTCTGGGCCACCATTGCAATGTAAATTGTTACTGTGTACAAATCAAAATACAAACTATATCATACAGAAAATTGATGTATTGGATTGGCATAGATCCAAGGCTGTTTTTTGCCCAGGTGTAGATACCAAGAAGTTGTAAGACATTAAAAGCAATATTTCTCTCAAAATAAACACCTTATAGAACTGCTAAAAAAGTTAATGCAACAAAGTTAGATAATGAAGTGCCAGCGGCCAAAGTTGATGACTTCTGCATAAGCACAAGGGTTAGGGCAACTCCTGACAAATGGAGTGCAAGACGTTACCCTCATAAAGCCATCATCACTTAGCATTGAAAGCCCACTGAGAAGCAGTCGTCCAGCACTAAAGTGTCTAGAAGTCACAGCAGACGTTTGTCATTACCCTTTGCTTAGCCTCCGGCTGAATATCCTATTAAAGAAGACGCTGTGCATGAGTTTAGAAAGGCCTTTCTTTTACTACCAGAATGATAGCAGTCTGGGGTAATTACCAAACTCCAAGGTTACAGCAATTTACTTCTCAAAGGACTTCTGAAAGATATTGCAATCAGCACACCTTCAAAACTCACAAGGCCTTTCCAGCAAAGTCTAATCAGAGCATTGACAGCCTTATGTCAGCCATTATAACTTCTTCATCTAGGTCAAGACTTTATCTGGCTATATCCAGGCTTAGTACAGGTTTTATAAAGAGAATTTGTTGCATGCTGCATTTTACCACAGAAAATAATTATGATTTGTCTCTTAGTCAGAAAAAAAAAATTAAAACGAGTCGTGCAATGTTTACAGTAACGCACTTACAAATTAAAAATCAACTGTGCATTGCATTCCGGATAGTTTAAAAGTAGAAATCTCATAATTTGATGAATTAATTCATTTAGAAATGTCACATCACAGATGTTGTTAAGCAGGACTTGAGTTTGAACCTAGAAGATGCCTTTGTAGTAAATGCAAATACTGCAAGTTGATTTTAAGAAAAAGTGTGGGTGACTTTAATGACAAATTTTAACAATGCACAGTCACAACATTCAGCTTGTGAGGATTGTGACACATATGGACTTGAAGAATGGGTATCATGTTTGTGGTTGAGTAAATTGTAACTGACTATGAACGAGCTCTATGTTCTGTGGGTTTAATTGCAGAGGAGGCTTTGATGAGAGATTTGTTTAACATGGTGTGTGACAAACATAAAAAAATAGCCCTTTAAAATCCTATTTAGCTCCCCACTCACAAACAGCTGTAGAGACAAAGAAGAGACAAGCCCGTGGGTTGGGAAACAATGGCCGACTCTCCATAGCCTACATTTTGCAGCATCAAATCGGGAATTTGGATGTAAAATAAAAACCATAAAAAAGCTTTAAAATGAATTGTGTTATCTCTCTTTTTATTTATTTTAGAGCACTGAAAATGTATTTGTTACATACTGTACTTCAATTTCAAAAGTATGTTGAGGTCCTAAAGCCTGAAATAATAATAATAATAATTTAATAAAAATAAATAAATTGTTTTGTAACATTGAGTGAAAAGTCTATTTTGGGTTAAAAATGTACAAACCGAAACATTGGGTTAAAAATGTAATTTAAAAAACCCAAATGGCTGGGTTTGTCCATATTTGACCCAAAATTGGGTTAAAACAACCCAACATTTTTTAGAGTGTAGAAGGTGAAATGTTGATGCAATGCCGCTTAATCTTGACTAGACGTGTAGTCTTCTATCTTCATTAAATATGCAAGTTCTTTGAACCATGAAACTTGTAGTTGAGACAATGCATTTCCAGCTTAGTCCATGGAGGACCCAAGCGCCACGACAGCTGAAACAACAGTTTCTCATTACAGAGAGTCTTATGGGTGACCACTGATTCAGCACAATCAGAAACTAGGACCCCAAACTCTCCCTTCCCACAATATCGTACTCCCCATTATCTCTTGATGTGTATGCCAAAGTTTTCGGCAGATGAAGATTAATGATGCGGTGCTATGATTAAATCAGAAAAGTAAACTATAACACAGAAACTTTTACAGGCAGCCGTGCTCTCTGAGTAACTGTCACACTGCCTTAAAAGCCATTATTTCATAATAGACATTTGCAAGATGAATGGTCAACACAAAATGTCAAACTCAGTGTTGTAGATAATTTGCATCCTCGGGTTTCTACACAACATTAGCAGGTGACTCATATTCTTCCAGGCCGCAAGTTCAGAGTTAACAAATGCATTAACAATAGTGGTGTTTCAATCATGAATGATTCAGTTTTTGTTTTTTTAAAACAAATGCTCCAAAGATATTTTTGTCTCTCTTTTCAAATGTTTTCTGTCTTTAGAAACTGACCATAGCACCAACAAATAGCATTAAACTGATGTTTACTAAAGGAGCAATATCAGTGGTTGGATCTTAAGTTCATGTTTTGAGACTAAGCAACTCCAAGTGACACTGACAAAACTGGGATGTTATATGTTGTAATGTTATATTTTGTAAATGAATGGTACACGCCATTCAAGAATAAACTGAAGAAAGCATGTCAGTCATGAATGAGGAAATACTTTCCTACAGTGATAGAACAAAGGGGCAAACCATTTGTTTAATTTGGCATGAGAGTCAATCTACATGAGAGTCAACAAGCCAACTGAAGAGAAAAGAGGATGAAGAATGATCCTGATTTAGGAATCTGTAAATGACTGATAACAAAATTAAAATCACAAAAGGATGGTAAACTCATAATTTATTTAGGCTTTGATTGTTGTCCTTTCTCTAAAGCTTTGGGAAGAAAATAAATAAATCAAGCCCAGTTGCTGACAAAATGTAGAGTTGCTGTCATTTGTGGAGACAGTCTCTTAGTCTCTTAAACACCATTCAGTAATTGCCTAATGCGTTGACACAAGATTAGTTGACGATACCAAAATCCTTCAAAAGACACTCATTGGTCTGCATCTACAGTACTGGTGTGATCTCTGAATGAATCAATGAACAAATCTTTTTGGTTAGGGGATGAATTAAAACCACTAATTATAGTTAAACTGTGTATTTTTTTCTGTTTGGTAATGCTAATGGCACAGAATTATACACTTATGCTTTAATAATGCAGTAACTGGAGTGGATTCTACCATTATTACAGTATTGTTCTGGATATAAGATGACCCTGAATATTAGACAACCCCCTTTCAAGATGTACCTTTTGGAAAACAGCCTTTTGAAGACCAAATCTTCGTCTTTTAAAGAAAATAAAGTAAGGTGGATTAGTTAACTACCTTAGTTAACATGAACTAAGAATGAACAATACTTCTTCAGCATTTATTAATCTTAGTTAGAACATTTACTATACACTCTAAAAACTCCTGGGTTATTTCTTCAACCCATTTTCTGGGTTATTAGTTTTGGGTCAAAATTATGGGTTATTTTTGACCGACGAGTTTTTAGTTGCGTCATTAAAATCAAAGGTTTTATTTAACATTAGTTAATACACTCTGAACTAACATGAACAAACAAAATGAAAATACTTTTCATATTGCATATTTAAATTTTTCATCTCTGTATTTAAAGTATGGTAAATAATAGTAAAATGTATCAACACAATCACATTCAGAAATAAACAATTGGTATAGCCACCATACAAACAAGTTCTCATTTAGAAGATTTCACTTTGACTTTTTTTATGTACTGTGACGGATTTTGACATGTCAAAAAACACGTGTGTTTGATCAGCATTACATCTGATCCAGGATATAAGAATGTTTTTTCCTTAGACCGATCATATAGTGCAGAAAAGACAGCAGTTTCTCCCTGAAGTTGGAGGACAAACACTAATTCATTACACTACATCAAAGCGGCTGCTTCGAGGATATTGACAGGCAAGTGTGTCAGTACGTAGCCGAAATAAGAAATGAGGTCCTTGCCGGTGGGTAAGTTCATCACTTTGCCGATTTCCAGTGCCTTCAGCTGGATGACGGCTCTGGTTATGGGCAACCCCTCATTTATTTTAGCTAGTTTCTTTAAATCGTCTGCTTTAAGGACAGCGGGAAGCTTTTCTTTGACCGTTATCAAATTGGTCGTTTTGTACAGCAATTTGGACAGCCTTGGTTGTTTTTAAATGTACTTAAATATTTTGTGTTGTTTCATTATATCAGACAGTTAAAGTATTTCTTGACTGCTTAATGATAGTTGTTTGATGACATTTATAAGTCTGGGGGGAAATACTTGTTTTAGACATATCTGGCACTTCCTAACATTGCTGGTGACATGCGAAAATTTAGACTCAATAGATAAGCAAATAAACAACCCTATTTTTTCAGATATATTTACTTTAGAAAAAAAACTAAAATAATTGGAACAATACTGTATATAATGGGAATGTGACGCTTCAAATGCGGAATAAAGATTGGTCTCTGGTGGGTGTTCAATACTGAATCCCCCCTCCCTCTTTTACCACTCAACCCCATTAACTGAGAGCCTTAGCTTTATGGAGTCGATTACATTGTCTTCTAGGAAACATATATCACAGCACAGCCTCCAGTGACACTGGTGCTTTCATCAAGTTTCCATATTATCAATTACTTACAGCCACCAACAAGTAGCGAATTCCAGTGCAGATAAGAGACTTATTATGGATTCCAACACATATGCTGCCAGGATGGCCATGCAAGCGGTCTTGGAGCAGTTCTCCCAGACCTGCCTGCAAACCAGGCATGCTTATAATGGTTGGGCTCAGATTTGTTCTTTCAGATTAAAACTCATTAAATTCTCAATCCGCAGAGCTAACGCTGCACAACAACAGAGAGCGTGCGTTTACGAGCATACGCACCATTACACAAATGTGCCATGTGCAACAAGATCATTGAGGTGCATCGCTGGCTACGCAAGCTGTTAGACCGGATGCCACTATTTTTTTTCACTCCCCATTCCACCGGAGCTTAACGTAGCCTTGGGTTTTTCCCTTCTCCAACTCCCAAGCATTCTGCTGTCGTCAAAGTATTTACAGTATGCTAATTAAAGAATTCAGGGGGGTAAATGCATGCAAGGCAACACATCTGACAAACTCTCGCTAAAGCTGAGCACAGAAACACACATATATACCCAAGCTTAACTAACATGCACAAACACACACACACACACACACACACACACACACAAGGTATCTCTTTTCTGCTGTTTGTTTGCCAGTTACCCCAGGGAGTGATGTTGGCATGGCTGTCACAGTGTGAATCAAACTAATTAATCCTGGGGAGAAATGTTGGTGCTCAACACACATGCACACACACACACACAAATTGCATTGGCTGCAAAAGCTTCCCACAAAGAGCAAAGAGAGTGGGTCATTATCTCTGTTTCACTTCCAACGAAATTAAATGTTCAAATACAACAGGCGGTCTGCATCAAAGCAGATGGTCTCCGATTTAAAAAGTGCTCCATCTTTCTGCAAATGCAAACTAAAGAAAGAAGCTGGACCTAGATTCCCCCCTCCAAGATCACTTATTAGTCCTCAGGCAAGGTGTAAGCAGCGGGTCACGTTTTCCCAACGGACCACATTATAAGAGAAGTGCAATATCAATCTGGCGCTAATTAATTTCGCCTTGTATGGGAGAGCAAGGGACTGGCAAATGAAGTCAATTTTTGGATGCAGATACTGAAACTTTCCCAGTATGGTGTCAGACTAAATGAAACTCATTATTTAGATGACAAGGGAGACAGGCTGTGTTTTCCACTACAGTTTTTTTCCCCTTCTGTATTAGACACAGAGCACACTAACTCAAAGACATCCCATGGTGCCACATAGTCATTTCTGAATAGATACAACAACCACAATGTGGAAATGAACTAAATTTGTCAGATTAGCTTTTTTTGCGGAGAGTGGCAATTCCTATGGATGCGTGCAGAGAGGGAGGTAAATAAGGAATCTTAAAGCATCTGAGTACACACTCAACTAAAGGATCATTAGGAACACCTGTTCAATTTCTCATTAATGCAATTATCTAATCAACCAATCACATGGCAGTTGCTTCAGTGCA
>JAOTRC010000031.1:2018153-2030693 GCA_027497675.1 Cyprinella lutrensis
ATAATTATATAAACTACACACACATATATTATGTAAGCACAAACTTTTATTTTGGATGCGATTAATCGCAATTAATCTTTGCATAGCCCTAATTTAAATGCGTACTTACAATTTACTTCTACTTACAATACTGAAAAGAATTTAAAAAAATATATGCTGTGTCTAAAAATGTAATGCTTTCCTACTATTTATGCGAAAAACTGTATGCCAACAGAGTAATATGTCTGAATATTTGAAAGACAGTGTGCAAAAAGTATACCCGGATGAAATCCTAGGCTTTTTCGGGTGAGATTCTGAAGTGTGCATTTGATGGACACATTACTATCCCATGAGGCCACAGGAGAGAGTTTATCGAAGGCCTTTCTCCCAGTGCTCACAACTCTGGCACATTATCATATAGATGACACGGAAGAACACCTCTAAATGCCAAATGTGTGTGACCAATTATTCCAGCGCAGACCTCTGATCTGTTAAACAACAATCAATACAGTTCATTGAGGTTTAATGGAGAACTGAAACGGCCAATTCAAAAGTAAAGCCATCTATATCACCTCCAACACACAAAAAACACAAGTTTTTTCAAGTTTTTTTGGGGATCTCAATGAGACAATGACAGTCTTTGTATTCAAGTGCACATGGAGGACTCCTGAAGCAGACCGTCTCTGTCAATCTTATTATCTGTGAGTGTGTGTGTGTGTGTTTGCTGGCAGTCGTCACCCTGTGCTAACCTTCAGCGCAGTCCACTGCAGTCAGCAAGAGTATACGCTATACATCTGCTAATAAACTGGCCGGGGGAATATAGACGAGGAAGCGATATGGGATGAAAATGAATGCACCAGTCGAGAACGTGATTTAGTGTGCGACTCATCAGCGAATCCGAAACGTCCCGGGACACTCATGTTTACATCTGCTGTAACTAAATCTCTTGCTCACTCAAATCTTTTATGATCACTGATGAAAATTCAAACGCAAAAAAAAGTAGATCATTACAACTAAATGTTGCACAAAAAAAATAGTCCTGAACTTATGCAGTGCATCATTATTAGTGCTGTCAAACTGGTTAATCGTGATCAATCAAACATAAAAGTTTGTATGTGTGTGTGGCATGTGTACACACACACACACACACACACACACACACACACACACACACACAAACACATACAAGACATAGGCCTACTTGCTTTGCTTTTGTTTGTTTACTTTGTTCATTAATTCATTACTAATAGTGGTTATTCTCATGTAGTTAAAATGGGAAAACATGGTGACTGGCAATATATATATATATATATACATACATAAATACATATATTGCCAGTCACCATGTTTTCCCATTTTTACAACATAATTAGTAATAATATAATTTTTACTACAATAATTATAATTTTTACTACATGAGAATTTTTCTGTTCAACACACATCTTGTGTGTTATCACTGTTTTTACTGATTTTTGGAAATATTCTTTTCTATTCTGTTCTATTCTATTATATTCTATTCTATTCTATTCTATTCTGTTCTGTTCTATTCTATTCTATTCTTTCCATAACGTTTAGGCAATGTTCTATTCCATCATGACATGAGTTTTGGCAATATTTAATTCTACTATATTGTTCTCAGTTGTATTCTATAGTTCTGTTCTGGCCTATAACACATTAATGTTATCCATGTTCTAACTAAATTTTGTAAATATTCTATTCTATTCTATTCCATTCTATTATATTCTATAACATTACATAGTAAGACAACATTTCTTGGCAATGTTCTATCGCCTGAGTTTTGGCAATATTGTATTCTACTTTATTGTTCTCAGTTGTATTCTAAAATTCTGTTCTATAATTCACATTTATGTTATCCCTGTTCTTACTAAAATTTTGACATATTCTATTCTATTCTATAACATAGTATGACAACATTTATTGGCAAAGTTCTATTACTTTAGTGAGTTTCGGCAATATTCTATTCTTTATTCTGTTCCGTTCTGGTGTGAAACACATCACACACACCCGGCCCGTTGTTTAAAGAGGCGCAACCGTGAATGAGTGCAGAATAAGAGGAGAAAGCGGAGTGTGTACCTCCTGCAGATGCTCCAGCTCCAGTCTGAGGGACTCCTGCTCGGTCTCCAGATCCGCATACTGTTGTTTGAGGGTCTGGTTCTCCTCCAGCACCGCGAGCCCGCACTCCGCCGCACGCACCTTCTCCCGGTTCGCCTCCGCAAGCTCGCGCGTCAGACGCTCCACCTCCGCCCGGTAATGATCCACCGACTCCCCGCACCCCCCTCCGCCTCCCCCGGCAGCCATCGGCTCGGCCCGTGCCCTCCACTGCGCTGGGTGGATGGATGGATGAACGGATGGATGGATGGATGCGCCTTACCCGAACCTCCAATACAAAGTCAATGATATTACGGACATATTATCAACAAAAGAATGAATGTAACCCTAAATCATTTCGAGAGGAAATCAAACATCGCGATCATAAAAAGGGGGGTCTCGCTTTCTTTCTTCCTTTCTTTCTTCCTCCTCTTTTTCTGCTTGATCATGGGTGTTGGGACGCCATCATCACTAGGATGGAGAGAAAAGTGGCTCAACTCACTTCGGCTCTCCTCCAGCTGTGACGTCAGTCCATCTTGCTGCAGCCCTTCGCGATGTTGCTTCCGGGAGCGCCCAGTCCCGTGACGTCATGCATATTCATAAGCTTAAAAAAATAAATAAAAAGTTGAACACCCGAGAGCAAAATATCTAAATGTAGCCTACATCTAATGGCATTTATAAATACAAATAAACAAGTGCTAAGCAATGTACGTATCAGCTAAATAACTAATGATCATTTAAGAAAATTATATATATAGCCTAGGCTGTATACTATCTAAGGAGGGGTCTTTTCATTCTTCTTTTAATAAACAGAGGTCTCTTATTATTCTAACAAATTTGCATATTTATGAGCTTCAGCCGCCATTTTTACATTTCCAGGTTTCTCAGAAGCAGAATTCGTAGTTGGGTAAAGTTTCCTAGTGGTAAATGAGAGTGTAGTATAAAAATAGAGTCAAAAATTGACAAATAGGACAAAAATAGAGAGAGAGATTGATAGTGACAGTCAGAAGAGAGAAGAAACACCAAACAGCGTTAACTATTTTTTTTTCTCTAATTTGATGCAAAGGTAATAAAATAAAAAGTGTGTTATGAATGTAGACCTATTCATTTAAAATAATAACAATAACAACTTGTTTATAAATAATAATAGCCTATTTACAAACACGTCATCAGTCTGTGAAAAACATCCGTTGAGATCGCCAGCGCCCTTATTTTAATATGCATCTGCTTTCAGCCAACCAGGTAGGCGTAGTTTGAAACGTCACATTACGTCATTAATATTTATAAACTCATCATTTGCCGTAGGCTTATTTGTTTTTGATTTATTTGAAGATATGAATAGTAAAGTCTCTTAAGTCACAAGAGGGCAGACTTTGACAAGCCTGTACATTCACATATGCTGGTAGTATTGATCACTGTTCACCATGGTAACGTTTTTTTTTTCGCTCCACAGAAATACCTGATCAAACATCAGTGTATCAGTCAGGAAATATTGATTAATCCTCTATTGACCAATTAAATAGCGGGGTTTCTGTCGTAGTCAGAAGTGCGCTGATAAGACCGAGATAGTGTTGATTTCACGTCATTGCTGAGAGGCTGTAAACCTAGATAAACACGAAGGTGAAAAGTTGAACATTTGGAAGAGTAAAGATGTCAAGGAAAGGCTACAGCAGTAAAAATAAATGAGTGTGTGATGGTGCAATGCCTCGAGAGAAAGTCGTGAACGAAAGGGCACGAATCCGTAGTTCCTGGCCTATTTTTGAACCAATATTTTGTGTTGTTAACTTAAGTATTGTATCATAAAACATTGACAAAACCTGAAAACCCTTTCTCTCTGGAAAAAAATCCCACAATGCACCACAAAAACCAGGGAGATTCGATGAGAAACAGATTTATCTTGAAACGATACATTTTTAGTTGAACAATTTGATAATCGATTTAAAAGGAATCCTTTAAATCTTTTAAAGGAATCTTTTAAGATATGCGGTTTGGAAAATGGATGAATGTATGATTCAGACGCCATCTTCTGGTGAGACGCAGGAATTCATATGGCGCTCATTTCTCACAGTGAATTATGGGTATTCTCTAGTCTTTGAGTGTAAATCGGTTGTTGTACACTAGTTTTCACAGTATTTGTACCTATTCCTTACCATTGCCCAGATTTGTAGCCTACACTATGACTACTATGACTACGCTAGATTAGCCTAGGCCTATACATTGTAACTGCACACTAGCTAGTGAGCAGATTCACAAACGAATCGTTGCTATGAATCATTTGTATGATTTTTTGGGGGAACCAATCAAATTGTACAATACATAAGCCATTCAACCAAAATGTTAAGGGGATACACACAGAGAAATACATGTAGGCTACATTAAACTTCCTTTAAATAGGCATACATTACTTTATTAGATTGTTTAATTAAGGTTTACATGCTAGTTTTCATGACAGATTCATGATAAGTCTTACTAGAGAGATTGCTAAGTTTCAAATAATTATTAAAAAGCAAATGCTCAGAAATTCACTCACTCCCTTTCAATCTTAAGTTCCTCACATGGACTAGAGGAGTAGTGAATGCGATTTCGGACACAGTTGGGCTGTTAGTACCTTTTTTGCATAGTTTGTGCTTGCTGTTTAATAATTATTTGAATTTGATACAAGCTAGCTCCAGTGGCAATGAAAAGATTTATCTTGAACTGTATTGAAACTTTTTGCACTTGATAACTTCCACTATGGTTTCGAACACCACTACAAATGGCTGTTCCCTCAAAACATGCCTCATATAGGGAGCGATTTTGGACACAGCCCTGTTCATTGAAAAACCCTTTTGTTGTTTTTGTAAAACTGTTTCCTATCCCTCCAAATCGCCCTCCAGGTTAATGCGAACACACAAAGTGATTGACAGTCAGAGTCAGTTTAAAAAGGCTAATAAAGTACAAGCTCGCCCCCTTTTATCATTTCTCTTCATTGTTTCTCCGGTAGGGATGTTTTAACATTTTTTTATTAAATTATTGAAACGTCATCTTTACAATAAGACTCCCACAAATGTCACATAATGTGAAAAGACATGTTTTGGAAGCTTTGTTTTGGATTTTTCCCTCACAACTGTGACTGAAAAAAGTCTGAATTGTGAGTAAAAAGTTGAAATTACCTCATTTTTTTATTTCCAGGGCATCAACAAGCTTGCATAACACGTCTAATTTATTAATGCAGAAAATATTCCAGCTCAGATAGATTGCATGAATCAACATGTTGTAAATCATAGCTCACAAATTACATCCATCTCAAAGTCCAATAAGAAGATACATGTATTTTACAATTTTATGAGGCATGGTTGAGCTTGAGTTCATTATTCCACAGGACACATTTGTTTATATATTCACTACACAGATGTATTCATATACAGAACGCAAATTTCTTGACTTTTCAAGTTATTTTAATGGCAAACAGCATTCTTAATATGAAAGTGCCATACAGGAGCTGTATTACTCAGACACTATCAGGATTTGTGTACACTAGGAGTGGTTTTGCATGTTCATTTCTAACATCTAAACATCAATATTGTTGTGAATTCTATCTTCAAACTGAAAAACGTGTTCATGAGGAATCATTCGCCCTGAGATTACTCGAGGCTCGTGTTTGATTTTTGTTCAGCTTGTTTGCTGTTATCTGTCGTGTGTTTCCCTTCAGCGTTCACCCTGCAGTCACCCTTGCGTTCGCCCTCTCAACCCATCCTGACCTGCCTGCGAACTCAGTCAAATTAAGATAAGGCCCAACTTTATGGTTTGAGAGACAATAAACCAATTCAGCGATAATTAGACATTTCGACAACAAAACTCATTTATGGCACCATATCCATTCAAGTTTACAGTTTATCTCTCGGAGGGCGAAGATAACATCATGATGCTGTTTAATAGAACACTTGTGACGAACTATTAATTAAATACATATTTAAGCTGTTTAATTAAACTCTTAATGTTAAACATTCTTCCAGTGGCGTTATTTATACGTTGTTCATGGAACGTTTTTCAGTTGGATGTTCTAATGTTTTTAAATGTTACAACATTCCGAGAACATTTGAAATTTTGAATGTAACGTTCCCATAATGTTTGAAACATTCTAATGTGGAATGAATGTTTATATAACGTTCAAATATCCGAGAAAGAATTACATTTTAAAAAAACAGGAGATTTTGAACATCCAGATATCATTCAGAAATAATTTCCAATAACTTAATGGGAACTTTGGGAAAATATAGAATATATTTTTATTTGCTGAGTATAATGCCACTGGATGTGAACAGAATTGATTCACTTTGTATGAGCCTGACCATTTCCATTTGCCATTTTCTCAGGAATGAAATATGATCGTCTTCAGACCTCTGGGAATGGGATCTCATCTTTCATCTTCTAGAAATCTCTCCGTTCAGTCGGTGAGTGCTCTCTGTCACAAATGATAGGCCTATTATTAACTTAGTGGTTTTATCAGGGTTTTATTGTGATGAGATAAGGAAATTGAATTACAACTTGTCACGCGTTCATCACTTCACGTATGATTTCTTTTTTAAAATACATTTTATATACAAAAACACACATATATATACACACCAGGATATCATACAAGATATTAAATGTGCTTTTAATCCAAATTCAAAAGGAAAGAATAGATCCAAAATAGTCTTGATCTTCATAACACTGAAGCTGAAAATGTCTTGTGAATGGTGGCAGATCTATGAAAGGTCAAAAGTATGAACGATGATATTCAGGAGGGCCAATGGGAGGACGGATTGACTCCGACAGCCAGAACTTCTGGTGAAAGCTCCGGCACTGGAATTGAAAAAAGCCAATTAGAAACAGAAATTTTAGCTGTACTGCAAATTCATTTTTAGCGTAAAGTAAAGTCGCAATGAAACTAAATAGCGACTGATCTTTTCTATATTGTGATGCAAAAAGGGAGAAAAAAAGTAGGGCGGGGACTTGGTGCATTGGGTGCTGATTGGATCTTGAGATGTGGGCGTGGCACTCACAAGTGGAGGGGCGGGTTTTAAGTGTGCTAAATGCTAAATTTAAATGGCTCTGAATTAAATATTAAGTTTAATCTATCAAATCTTATGTCATCTAATAAATGTACTGTTTGACACTCATCAAGACCCTTGGGTTCAAGTGTATACATTACTGGTGATCCAAGATTTTATTAGCTAAATTAGAGTTATTAATTTAACTTTGTTAATCAAGTTAAAGGTAAGTTATTGATGCTATCCTTGTGCTTTTTCTCTTTTGGGACATCAGTAATTTGGCTCAAAGGTCCTCCGCTCGTGGATGGATGTGAAGGAAAGTATACCGGAACAAAGAGGACAGGAGGCAGGAGGTGCTGGTGAGTGAGTTTTGCGTCTGTAGACACTGCTAACGGTCTGTGCGCGGCTTTAGCTTCACTGCGCCTCCACTTCGCCCGTCGGTTCTGGAACCAGATCTAAACAAATATGATAAATATTTTTTTTTATTTTACACTGTAAAAAATCGCTCTTCGGCTGAACATGATTCAATCATGGACAGCGGTTCCACTTCATTAAAACAAGTAAAACCCCAAAAAATCAACCATGTACAACTAACTCGAATCAATGATGTCCATTTAACTTTTAGTATGGTTTTCATTTCAGTTGAATCCCCCATTTAATAATTCTGTGCATTTAAAAAACAACAAACTAAATATGTCTTTTCAATTTAATTAGCAGGTTTATACAAATTTCGCAAAAAATGCATACAAAATAACACTTTATTTCAAGATTTACTCTCCCACTTCAGCCCCTTTGCAAAGCATGATGGGTAGTGAAAGTCCCGTTTGATTGGGTTACTCGATTGAAACACGTTATTCCAAAATGAGTCAAAGAAAACTGTTTCAAGACAGTTTAACATGAACCAATCACATTTGAGCCAGAAACCAGTGGTTTTAATTTAAATCAAAATAAATTGTTGACACACATATACTTATTCATATCTACTTAATATCCATACTATGTATATTGTGTTGTATTATAGCTGAAATTATAGTTTATATTATAGTGTTAACTAAGTACAATATTTTATGTAGACTCATACAAAATACATACTTAAATTGTATATATAAAGGTGCAAATACTGACATGGTAATATAATTATATATTATAGTAGATTTTTATATAATATAATATTATATTATATTATACTATTCATATCTCAATATTTGTACTTTTATATAAATGAGTTTTTCGCACCATAGAACTACTTAGACAAATCCAAAAAGCTAGATTAATTTGTGTTGAGTTACAGCATATAAATGATATATTTCTTCCTTACACTGTAAAAATGAATATGCTTTATCTAATCAAAAAAAAATGTGGCAACAGATTACAAGCAAATTTATTAATTAAATTGAACAAATTAGAATTGAGGAATAATTAATAAAATTAATTCCATTTACCATTTAAAATGAGTAAAACTTACAACAACCAAAAAAAACATAAATTTAAGTCAACCATTATGGTGATTGGTGTTTGTTTTAGGTTTGTTTTAAAATTATGCTTTTGCTTGTTAACATCAGGTGTCTTCATTGTTGGCAATATAAAATAAAGAGTTTTTAATTAATCCAGTGAGATATTTTTGTTACATTTTTTGGTGTAAACTTTACTCATTTTAAATAGTTAACTTTTAAGGAATAATTTGATTAAGTATTACTCAATTCTAATTTGTTCAATTTAAATAATAATATTGCTTGTAATCTGTTGCCATTGATTAGATAAAGCATATTCATTTTCACAGTGCATATCCCTACAAAAATCGTAATATTGCAATAGTCATATCTTAATGAAAGCATGCACTGGTCAGGATGATTAGTGTGTTTCGGCCGGCATACGGTACCTGCACTCGTCCCTCGGAGAGCTGCGTTCGACAGGCGACCCGGTCTCGGGTGTGAGCGTCAGGATAGTGTGTTTCCTGGAAAACTCTCTCCAGCTCCTCCAGTTGGGTCACCGTGAACGTGGTCCGCACCCGTCTGTGACCCGACCCACGGGCTGCACCATCAGAAACATATTAGAAAAATTTATTATTGGGTTAAACAGATAAGAAACTGTATATTTTTGGATTACACTTTATTTTAAGGTGTCATTGTTACAGTGTAATTATATATTTAAGTACTGATAATATTATGCAACTACATGTACTTACTATTGGGTAGGATTAGGATTTGATTAAAGGGTAGTTGCATGTTAATTATGCATAATTTACTGTATATGTAACAAGGACACTGTAAAATAAAGTGTTAGGCTACTTATTTTTTTGGTTACACTTTATTTTAAGGTGTCATTGTTACAGTGTAATTATATAGTAAGCAACTACATAGGGTTAGGATGTTTGGTTGAGGGTTAGTTGCATGTAATTATGCATAAATTACTATGTAACAAGGACAGCGTAAAATAAAGTGTTACCTTCTTCTTTTAAACAAGTTATTAAGCCTAATATCAGTTGACAATAAAAAAAAAGACACCTGTGCATTGGCTGATTTTAGGAGCGTCCGGCTTTATGTTGGTCTGTGTGCATCCAGATGTTTTCAGTGTCTTGTCTACGTCAGGTCGGACTATCAAACTGGACGGTTTTTTCAGTATTTCCTCGATAGAGTGAGACAGAAACTTTGAGCTGTGTGTGGATGTCCTGCTCTCCGTGTGTTTCTCAAGCTCCACATCAACTAATTGCATTGTGCTGTCGTCCTCAGCGTCCCAGATCGACTTGAGATTCTCCAGCTTTCCAATAAGAAGTTGTCTAGTAGTTGCGTTCCCAGTGTCCAATGAGAGGTCTGTGTGTGATGATATGGTTGAAGCATTCATAGGAGGAGTGTAACTAAACTCCTCAGTCATAAATGCTGCTCCACCTCTATCCAAACCATCAAAAACTGCTTGGGATATTTTCAAATGCATACCTTTTATTGATTCGCTAACAATGCAACAGGGCTGGTGTGGTGCATAATAATTGCTTCATTAAAAGAGTTTTTATTTATATAAGTGATGACAGAAGTGATTTCTTAAGCAGTGAAATTTTGCCAAAGCAGTTGCTCAGATGTGAGATCTAATGGCATATTTGACATAGACAACAGCGCCATCAAGTGGTCAGCTGTAGATTGACTTTGTTGTTGCAACTGTAGACGGACTCAGCCAATGCAGGTTAGACGTTCGATCACGTGCGTTTTATTTTTAAAACGCGCCTGCCAAAGACATGACAGCCAATCCGATACTGTAAAATGTAAATTGGTTTTTAGTTAATGTATTTTGACTTTTCAGGGCATCTGTATTGCTAGTGTGCTCCTAAAAGATAATTTAGCAGAAATGTATGTGTATTTAAAATACATTTCTCATTTTTAATCACATTTCTCTCAGAGTACAAACTGAACATATAAAGATATTAACTCTACTGTGAGACAGTTGTGATTAAAACAAAGATACAGACATAAATAATTGTATATATTACTATGTCTAATAATAATATTTATTTTTTTATGACCAACAGGCCATTAGGACATTACAAGTCATCTGTATCACACTTATCTCTTTGTATGTGAAATGATCAGGATTGAATATTGATGTTTAAACATGGAAGGCCAGTTGTGATGCCATGAACGAGCTACTGTATGTTTGCAGTTTAGTTTCAGTTTGGGTGGACTGGGAAGTAACTGTTTTCCATATATCAATGTCAGTCCCACCCTGGTTGTGGGAGCAGAGTACAGAAGGCTGAAAGTCAGCTTAGATATTATTCATCCTTTCACTCACAAAACTATTTATCCACACTCAGATCTAAAAGTCAGGCTACAGATGTCCTTCATGGATGACTCGAGGGAGATTTTCATCTAGATTTAATGACTGTTGTCCTTGACTGATGTATCTCTGGCAAAATCTGTGTGTTTGTGTGTGTTTATCAGTGCTGCGATTCACATTTCTGGAAGCACTTGAAAGTCTTTTCCCCCTGGAGACACTAGATGGCAGTCTAAGACATCAAAAGCAGCGTGTTTATGTGAATACAACTCTCACGTGTGTAGATGAGCAGCACTGTTATGAAAAAATTGTAAATTAACTGTAAATTAAAGCTCATAACACTCATATTCACACCTCAATCAGAACAAAATCAAACTGCGATTGACATGAATAAGGAATATGGCTAGTGTTATAGATATTGGCATTTTAGCACCAATTGTACACTGTAAAAATGAATATGCTTTATCTAATCAATAAAATTGTGGCAACAGATTACAAGCAATATTATTTATTAAATTGAACAAACTAGAATTGAGTAATAGTTAATCAAATTAATATTCTAATTTGTAAAATTTAATTCATAATATTGCTTGTAATATGTTGCCACAATTTTATTGATTAGATAAAGCTAATATTTTTTTCAGTGCACATCTTTAAAAAGCATTTTTACAGAATGCAACAAATATGAATGTCATATTAAACGTATAATGTTCACATTTATTATTGTTATATTCTACTAAATATAATTTAATCGTACTCTTCTATTTTTATAAATCAGCAACCGTTGCAACTGTAAAGAATCGTCAGAACCTCAAATTGTGAAAACGTTTTCATAAGCTGTAAAACAATCATCACAATTATAACAAATAAAGGTCTATAATTGAATATAAATATGAACCTGTATAATCTCTGTAACTGATGCTCGATCGTTAACGAGGGCTCTCGGACTGCCTTTGGTCTGCGCATCTGCTTTCCGAAGGCTTGGGTCTCGGCCACGGGTCGACTTCTCTGCGGCTCGCTGTCGAATGGCTTGAGGAGAAACCAAATGTCTCACTTCTCTTTCCTCTGTGCTGTCTATCTATCTGCCCTCCAACCCTGTCTATCTGTCATTCCTCCACCTCTTCTCCTCTCTCTCCATGACTCTTCCTCTGCAGGACGGGCCTGTTCACCCCTGACCTGGCCTTTGAGGCCATAGTGAAAAAGCAGATCCAAAAGCTAAACGGGCCGTGCCTCAAATGTATAGATATGGTTGTGAGCGAGCTCTCCTCCACCATTCACAAATGTAGTGAGAAGGTAAAGAGGAACGAAGCTCCGTTCGTCCACGTCTATCTTAAACGTACGGATAGACCGATGGCTGGACGCAAGGGCAATCGTAATATTAATGAAGTATGCTCGTTCTTTGGTTTGCTTCAGGATAAGTTACTTGTAATTATGCGTAATTTACTGTTATTATTATAGTGTGCATGTCCTTAAAATAAAGTGTCACCAAAAAATTTGCTCATATTTTTAGGGTTTAATCGAATTTTTCGGTTCATTAAAAACAGAAAATGCCCTCCGGACGTCATTTTTTTTTGGCCTCTACTATTTTATTAATATTATAGATTATATTTAGGGCTGTCAAAACGATTAATCGCGATTAATCGCATCCAAAATAAAAGTTTGTGTTTACATAATATAT
>JAOTRC010000031.1:2355362-2367100 GCA_027497675.1 Cyprinella lutrensis
ATGGATTTGAAAACGGTAAAACTCAACTGTTTAACTCTGGGGGAGTGGTAAAATGAGCCTATTTCCAAAAAAGTGGACTATCCCTTTAAGTCAGAGAGGCAGTCAGTGAGGGGTCAAACTGAGTGGTCAAATAGAGTTGGATATCATCTGCATAACAGTGGAATTTAAGACCGTGGCTGCATATAATAGGGAGGATGTATGAGAAAGAGGAGGGGCCCAAGTACAGAAACCTGGGGAACACCACGGGTGACAGGGGACTTGGAAGACTGATGAGGACCGACCAAGTGTCACAAACTGCTTTCTGTTGAGTGCTTTCTGAGAGAAGTTCCACTTGATGTTTTCTGGGAGTTTATGGTGACTCTCACTCACTAAAACTCCCGGATTATCGAGTCCAAGCAGTCAGTCAGTCAGTCATCGATGCCTGTTCTGCTCTTTTGGTTACCGCAAATACCATTAGTTTGGTTTTGACACGCTATATTCATACCCACATGGTATATGAACAAATTAATGAGGTTTTAACATGGAAAAACACAACACGTGCTTAGATCTAATTTGTTGTATGACCATATTGCAGTGTGTAATGTTTCCCAGCTGCGTTCTGCTGGAGTCTCTCAGTGGAGCAGGAAAGCGTAATGGCCATGTTGGTTGGTCTGGTGGTTTTAACTCTGGTTTGAGTTGTGGTCCTGTGGGATACTGAACAAAGGCATTGAGGGAAAAAAATGCATATAATTTAAAATAAGTGTTTGATTTAGTTTGAAGTTAAAGGACGATTAATGGTATAGATTTCAATGGTATTTTGAAGAAATAACCACAATAAAAATATGTTTTGTTATGCTTTCAGAAGAATTCTTTATGCTGTTGAGATATTGCACAGTTAAATTGTTCTTATTATTTAATTTAGCCTTTGAATTCACTTCTTAATCTGTAAACCTAAATAGATAAATAAAAAGGAATCAATTTACGTGAGTAAATAAAAATCACACACATTAATGAATAAATAAAGGAAAACATAAATAAACAAAGCTAAGTCTAAATGAATAAAAACAGAATGAAAAAGAATAAAAGAATAAAACAAGCAAAAAAGCACAAAATGAATGAACAAATGAATAAATAAAGTAAAACATAAGCAAAGCAAAATCTAAATTAATAAAATAAATTTAAAAATGATATAAATAAAAAAACAATGCATACAAATAAACAAAACAATAATAAATAATGCACAAATCAATCAATCAATCCCTGGTCATTAACGGGATATCTTTTTCCACGCTTTATAATCAACTACAGGCAAAAGGTGATTGTATAAAATAAATTATTGTTCCTGTTATCCAACATCGCAGCATGCTGACTTCTCGAATCTTCAGAACTGGCCTGATATCTTTAATGACCCATCGCTAAGCAGTCGAGAGGTCTGACTCGACAGAAACAGAAATGCAGACGGGTATAAACAACAAGTTTGAGAGAGCTCATGCTTTGCCGACCGTGGAAAAGTTTACAGAAAAGCATTGCAATGTCCATAAATAGCAGCAAGGTGCAGAGTTACCACATAAAACACAACACGACTGAAGCTTTTATGCAGAAACAAGGCCGAGTGTTTATATAAAAATCTAATTTACTGCCTCTTTTGAAGAAAAACGTGCATGTGGATCTGGACTAAAACACCATGATAAATACATCTATGGCTTGTGATTGATTACGATCCAGCACCGTTGTAAGTCTGTCATCTGTAGATGTTGCCGACCCAGCACTTAGTTTATGTCAGACTGATCTTGCGAGCGTGCAGCAAACTCCCTCTGCAGTATAGCTTCGCCTCCTGACCGACTCCAAGGGTCCTCGCTGATTTGTGCCGTGGAGGAGAGAGTCAGTTTAATGGGTGAAAGAGCAAAGAAAGCAAAAGGGGTTGGAAGAAAGCTTTTCTTTGTGTTTGAGAGTGAGTTTGGCCTCAATGATTCCCCATCCACCTCCTCCTCTACAACTCAGCTCCTGACCACAGGGTCCACTGGGACACCAGCACTGTAATTCCATACAAGTCAAACATGCTCAACTTCTGTTTCCATTTTGAGGCAAAGGTAAAAGCACCCCTCCCCCATGAAAAAGGCTTTGTTTGACAAGCATCTCTCTCAGTATAAGTGAAAAGGGGGCACCAGTCTCGGCCGTCCGTGTTTGTATCTTTTCAGTGGTTCATTTGTAACTCACTGCAGGGGGTGCGTTCTTCATACCGTTTCAGCAAAGATGTTATTCATTTAGGAGTGATGGGGGTGAATCTCACAAAAACCTGTCAAGAACTTGTCCAGGTTACATTTTACCCCCAACTCCGAAGGAAAATCCAAAGAATTTGTGATTTTGGGTATGTCCATAAGCTCTTCTTTAAAATGTTCTTGTGGTATGACAAATTATTTGCTGCCAAAAAGTAAAAATATTCCATGTATGCACATTACAGTACGCATTACAAAAAAGAAATGATAAAAAAGAAATTGGAGGCTCATTTCAGAATCATTGACTGTTTATTTATAATTAAGCAAATGTTCTTTTAAAAATCAAATTACTTTAATGTGGGCTGGCATTCATGCTGATATTCTTTGAGGTTCCTCAACATAATTCTCTTTCTGTGTCAATGATAATTTTCTCAATGTTCGTATGACTAATATTCTCATTAATGTATTAAATACTATATTTATATACATATATGACATATACACCTGTAGACTATTTGATCCAGTACTGAGAATATTATATTGTACAGTCATGAGAATACTACACACATTACCGGTCAAAAGTTTGGATTAATTGAGAACAGACATATTGTGAATTTTCAGCCACCATTATTCCAGTCTTCAGTGTCACATGATTGATTTAGATATTTGGCACATAGAGGTCCACTGCCAAAGTTCAGAGAACCTGTGTCACTCACAACAAAAACTGTCCACAGAAAATCAATCATTTGCAGTCAGCATCCGGTTAATTACTAGTCCACATACCAAAGTCCTGACAGAATGGATACAAGGAGGTCTGAAACCATTATACAGCTCACTAACCAAGCCAAATCCCAGTTTCACTGTGTAAATAAACTTTGATTGTTTATGCGTTTACTCAACAGTTAAGAGTTTGTTGCTGCATGTGTTGTATTCCGACCCATTGTGTTTTATATTTATTTTTTGCATCCAGTTGATGTTTCATCTAAAATACTATAATTAGGGTCGCTTTCTAGGCATGCTATCATTTTTGTGATCAGACGTGGCAGACTAAAAAGCTGGTGAAAAAAAAACATACTTACTTTGAAGGAGGGACCTGAGACATATGTAGATATTCATAACAATAAAACACAGTGTGCTATCAGCTAAAACCACTCAGAGCACCGTAGCAACCATATAGCAACCAATCACGACATCTTAAAATTGTATACATAAGTAGTCCACTATAAGCAGATTTTGATCCCCATACATTGTCACTGATTAATGAACTCTCTGCTATCTGGCATTGGATCATGACTGATTACAACAGATTCCAGACACTTCTGTCATATCTTTTCTTTGGCATCCACATAAAAATGAAAAGAAAAACAAGGTAGATCACAAGCCAAGATACACAGACTACATGTATGAAAGAAATGTGATGCCGGTTTGCCCAGATGAACATCAATTTAGAATTTTTACATCAGACCTATCCTCTCAATACAACTTTGGGGAATTGATTAAAAAATTCTGAGTGATTCTGACATATATAGCAATTGTAAGTCACTTTGGTTAAAAGTATCAGCTAAATAATACATTTAAATGTGAATGTACCCATCCATCCATCCATCCACGTACCCATCCATCCACCTGCCTAAATACCAACCCATCCATCCATCCATCCATCCATCCATCCATCCATCCATCCATCCATCCATCCATCCACCCATCCATCCATCCATCCACCCATCCATCCATCCATCCATTCATCCACCTGCCCTGTCCGTCCATCTTCCTGAATCATTCATCCATCTGATAATGTTTTATTAAAAAAAAATGCAGTTTTTTCATCTCATTTTGCAAAACAGTGATGTGTGATGAATAGTGATGCATCATAGATAATGAATATTGACTAATGAGTATAGATTGAATATAATTTTGTTGTTGTTGTCGTCTGTAAATATCCTCCACCATTCCACCATTTCTATTTAAACCTCAGAGAATAGACAATTCTCAGTCCAGCCAATCACTGGCCACACCTGTGGTGTCCATGGCAACCCCCAGTCTGCATCCCCAGGGCTTTGTGTACTCAGCCATGACCTCATCATTCAGTACAGGTATATCATTGACCTAAACATAATAAATCATCTAATAACACCAGGTTTTGTTCCCCTGGACCTCATATCACTACAAAAGACTATTTTACTATTTAACTCTTTCATTCCTTACAGATTTTGCCTTAAGCAGTGCAGAGGCCAGTTCTTTACACGGCTTCAGTTCATCAGATGATGTCACATCCGGGCCGGGATCTTCGTGGAAACACAGCCAACATAGTCAGCCAGGGTTCATTGCTCAGAGGTGAGAACATGACACATAGGTGTGATGACACATTGTGTTCCATTTTAGGCATGATTTTCCATCATTCAACCAAAGTGTTAAAGGGCACTTATTATGCTACAATAAGATGTAAAATAAGTCTCTGATGTCTCTAGGCCTAGACTGTGAATGTGAAGTTTTTATATAAAATACTTTATATAAATAAAATACATACTTTATTTATATAATTTTTTTAGCATGTTAAAACTGGGGGGTGAGCAAAAACACGACTTCTCTGTGTGTGTCCCTTTAAAGGGATAGTTCGGCCAAAAATGATATTTTAAACATGCATTACTCACTCTCAAGCCGTTCAAGATGCATATGTCAATCTCAACACATTTTCAGTTATTTTAAAAAATGTATTAGACCCTTCAGTGGATATAATGTGAAGAAATGAGGTCCAGCTCCTTCAAGTCCCAAAATGGTATTGTCGTAAAAATATACATATTTAAAACTTTATAAATGAAAATATCTGACTTCCGACAACGATTGACGCACGTTCACGGGTGATGGAAGTCAAGACTTCCATCAAAATGGCATGTCTAAAGAGAGGATTTAAAAAGGAGTGGGTGTATATTCATCATTGTAGGGTGATTGTGTTCACACACTGCCAACGGACATGTGTCCAAACACCACATAAAAGTGGGTTTTGCACAATAGGTGCTCTTTAAAACACAGGAAATTGGCAAATACTTTCAGTCTTTTGTCATTCAAGAGAAGAGTTGAAAAATCTGAAAAAAGTTGTCATTTTTCACCTTAAAAAAGTGAAAGTGGAGTTATTACATCTGTTCCGAGCTGTAAAACCGGTTTAAGCAGTTTTGTCATTCTTTCAGTAGCAACTTTCTTTTTCTCTTTTATTCAAAAGTCTTAAAAAAAAAAAACACCCGACCATCTTAAACTGGCCGGTAAGATTTTTTGTGTTTAATGAAAGAAGTCTCACCAAGACTTCTCATCAAAGCTGCATTTATTTGATCAAAAATATAGTAAAATTGTGAAATATTATTGCAATTTAAAGTAACTGTTTTCTATTAAAATGTGTTTTAGAATGTGATTCACTTTTGTGCTGCAAAGCTGAATTTTCAGCATCATTACTCCAGTCTTCAGTGTCACATGATCCTTCAGAAATCCTTCTAATAAGATGATTTGCTGCTCAGGAAAAAAAAAAAAAACGTATCATCAGTATTGAAAAACACTGCATTATTTTTGTGGAAACCCTGATACATTTCTTCAGGACTGAAGAAAAGAAAAAAATTAGAAATCGAACATTGCAAGTGTCTTAACTGTTACTTTCTATCAATTGAATATACACTCTTAGAAGAAAATGTTCTATATAGAACCTTAAAAGGTTCTAAAGCGCTATGTATTTGGAACCCCTAAAACTTTCTATATCAAAATTCAAGATATGGGGGTTAGAAAATGTATATATTTATATCATTTATGTAGTTAATCAATGTACCACGAAGAGAGCAATTTCAGGTTTTCTCCTCCAAAAATCAGCATGATTAAAATGTGATATTAAGTTTAATAAACCATAATTTAATTACAACTACAAAATATTGCAGAATAACGTAATATATGAATGAATAATAGCCTATAAAGAACCTTTGTGCCAAACGGGTTCTTTTTTGTCATTATTGAACCTTTTTTTAGCATTAAATGTCCTTTTGGAGTTGAGTAAAGAACCCTATGCTATACATATATACAACCCCTTTTTTTCTAAGAGTGCATGATCATAGTCAATATAAAAAAATTCACTGTAAAAGAAAGATATGAAATAAAGACAAAACAGTGATATAAAATCAGATAAACTCCACTATTTAAATAATTCATAGTCTGGGGCTAATAAATAAAGGTTTTTGTTTTTGTAGGAATATTCATCTTAATTAGATCTGCTCAAATATTATAGTTGAAAAGTCAGTCAAGAAAACTAAAAAGAAAGCATTAAACCCAGTGATTTGTGTGATACCGCAAGGAATTGTGGTGATTATGAGGAATATCAGACAGAAATCAAGAAATCACACGTGTGTTTTGCGTGGTAAATTAACCGTTTAAGTCCAAAGCTGCACCAAGTCACGCGCAATTTCACTTTTACGGGGCATGCAAATAAAAAAAATGAAGTTGATAAAGTTTTTAGTTATGTATTTCGAAGATTTTTTTTTTTTTTTTTTTTTTTTTGAAGCGTGATTAATTTGAGTTGTAAAAGTGCTCATGTGTGCGGGCAGCTGTTATCAATAAATCAGCTGACTGATGCTGGATTGGGTCTGATCGGGATAATCGTTCGGCTGTAGATAGGCTACGGAGCGCAGTTTAAGGACCGCCTCGCGGGCGACGGGACACTGGCCAATATTATCCAAAACTCAAGGAAATCTTTCCGCCGCTAGAGTTTCCACGCGTGAAAATGTTCCGAGAGGTGGAATAATCCGGCGAGATACGAGGGCACGAGAGAAAAACAAAGAGAGGAAGCGCGAGGGAGGGAGATCACCGATGAGGATGATGATGGTGGTGGCCTAGAAACATCGGGAGTTATTCCTCGTGCGCTGCTCGACGATGGGGGATTTTACGCATTGCAAAGAAAAGGCGCTCGCTTTTACTTTTGACTCGTGCTTTCACGCGAGGATGCGGTGAATGCGAACTCCGCTGGAAAGTCGTTCACTCACTCTCTGACTCACGTGAAAAGGAACAGCGGCTCTGCGCATTAATGCGTGTGTGCGCGAGCGCGTACGCGTGCTCTCCCGTGACCGATGGCACTGGAATCCGTGCGCAACGGCTATGTGCGCACTTGTGTCACTCCCGTGGAGCAGGACTGCTGGCACTCGTGCTTGCGGAGCCGTAGGAGCCTCTCGTCGGCCGTGTGTGTCGCCTCGCTGTCCGTGCTCCTCGCGCTGCTCGCTCACCACCAGTCCGCGGACTGGGACGCTGAGCGCGCACACGCGCACTCGGGATCTCCGGCGCTGCACTTGGTGACGCTCGTGGAGCTCGTGTGGCAGTTGCTCTCGCCCGTCTTCACGCTCGTGTGTGCCTTCTTCTGGGTGGGTGTGTATCTGCTCCGCTGCGGGGTGCTCATCCGTACGGCCGTGTTCCTGCTCACCGTGTGCCATCTGGGCGAAGCGGCGGCGCAGTCTCTGCTGGATGCGCATCAGCTCTACTCGTTCACGGCCACCGCGCTGGTGCTGCTCGCCTGCCTGGCCAGCGGGGCGCTCATGGTGGTGCGGCTGGGTCAGGGCATCTCCGTGCTCCTCTTCATCAGCATCATCAGGACCGTGTCGCTGCTGTCGCTGCAGAAGGTGCGCGCCAGTTGGAGACCCTACCTGGCGTACCTGCTCGGGGTGCTGGGGGTCCTGCTGGCGAGGTATGCGGACAGACTTCTGCCGGAGCAGGGCGCATCACACCGGGAGGGATCGAGGGGAGATATTCCGGTATTTAAGAGGCGCAGGAGGTCCAGCTCCGTAGTCTCGTCAGACATGGCACATCACGGCCAGACGAGGAGCAAATCGCACAGGAGGACGTCTCTGCCCTGTCTGCAGAGAGACCAGGTATTGATCACAAATATACAGTACGATTCGGAATTAGTACAGTCATTTGTTGTTGTTTTTTAGAAGTAGTACTTGCGCAGCGTGCTCATGAATTGAAAGCTCATATTGATCAACAACAATAGCACCAATAATAACCGGAATGATGTATTTTTAGACAGTATATGTGATTACTTGCTTCTGAAATAGGAAATTGAGAGAGGAATGTATCTTATTTTTGCTATTGATCATGATAATTAGGTCACACTTTACCGTAGTGTTTATTTGGATAAATAATAGTAATGCTAATGCACGCACTTACTGTCGTTGCTTTTGCCTCTTATCACATTATGATCATAAAACATCTATACTAATATAAAGATAAGTTTTTTGGGGAGTTTGGAGCACTTTCACTCTAGCATGCATTAGTTTTCATCTATTTCAGCAGAACCTAAAGCTCTAAAGGAGTGAACTTTGACCTCTTGTACACTATTAGGTGTGTTTTTCATTCTTCAGCTGTTATATTTTAGCATGTTTGACCTAAACTAGAATATTACAGAGTGAGCGTGCATGTGGACTACAGTGGAGATTTTGTGCTCTGCACAACCAAATTGCAAAAGCATGCAGAAGGTTATTTGATGTGAATGTTTATGCATATTTGTGGTATTTTATGCTATATACACACACAAGTACAGAAGACTGACGATTTGGCTTGTCAACGGGACGTCATTTGTATGGCCAATTGTAAATTTCTTCAGCAATGTCATATTTTAAAAGAACATAACATTAGACACATTGTTTCTTTACATTTTTGATCATCGCTTTTTTGTATTTTGAGAAAAAAAAATATTTTATACATAATTATTACATATACATTTATTATATTAAATAAAGTATATACTGCATTGTAAGTCTAGTCTACTATACACTAGTAATGCTTAGATCGATGATTGGCCAAGTGCACAAAATATTACTGCAGTGTGATTCCTTGAAAATATTGTAGTCACACTTGCCCATCTTTTTGTCCGGTTTGCTGCTCATGCATGCGAAAATATGCGGTTTACGATTTAAAGTTTTGCGTTAAATCTTGTAGTGAAGGTAAATGGAGATGAATTGATTTCTGAATGTAATTTGAAGGTCTCTAAGCACTTTAGGTTTGCTGGGACGTTTACTGTTTTCAGTGAAGTTGCTGCCTTTGGTCTGCTCTGCTCTGATTTAGTGTGCACCCTCTAGTGGCCGCATTATTGATGTATTTGCAATGGGAACCTTAAAAGGAAGAGCATTTGTGACAAATCAATACATTGTCGTTGCAATACTTCTGGCAGATTTGCTTTGAGTGTGAAATGGAAAAGAATACTGACCCCTGAGTGTGTTTTCCATGTTCTGAGTAACACACACACCTGGTGCACATGTGTGATGTCCGCAGTGATATTAGTTCGTATAAAGGTTTATGTGTAGTTGTTTTATCTGTGTGGTCTGGCTGTGTAAACATACCACTGTGTGACCCCTGCACCGTTCACGTCTGCTCCGACAATAACCTGTGTCCCGACAGGCCACACAGAACAGCTCCAGTGCACACACAAAGACGTTAGTGCGGATCAGTCTGTGTTGTTGGTCTGAAAACGGTTCTGGTACAAGGTTTGCATGTCTTTGCACACTCCTGTCACACGTTTCTAACTGCTCGTGTCTCTATAAATCCCATTCTTGTAATGCATCTGCTGGCAAATGCCAGTTTGGGAAGTCTACTTGGGACAAACACAGTGACACATGCGTCTTCTCCTCCTGAGTCATAACCGAGCTACATGATGACACTTCAGATCAGCTCACGTTTAATAAGTGTTTATGTATCGCAAAGCACCAAGGTCATGAGTTTGATTCCCAATGCATGAATTTATCAAATGAGCGATCGTTTCGCTTGATAAGACCCTTATTCATCATCTGGAATCGTTTAAAGCTCTTTGAAGCTGCACTGAAACTCTCATTCCGAACCGTTTGGACCCCATTGAAGTCCATTATATGGATAAAATCCTAGAATGTTTTCATCAAAAACTGTGCTGAGGAAGATCTACAGTTGAAATTCAGATAATATAGGCATTTAATTTCCATCACACACTCTCAGTGGTAAACCAATCACAACAGACTGGGTCTTCTGACCAATCAGAGCAAAGAAGGCTCTCTGAAAGGCGGAGTTTAGAGAGACTGAATCTTTTATCGAAGCATTTCAGACACTGTGAGAAAAGTGGTGATGCTGCAATTTATATTACGAGATATTTAAAGTGTTTATGTATCGCAAAGCAACAAGGTCATGAGTTTGATTCCCAAGAGAATGCATGAATTTATCAAATGCATGCAACATAAGTCACTTTGGATTAAAAAATAATAATAATGTCTCTCATTAGAGTATTACTAGACTGTTAGGGATAGTATAATTTGACATTTCATGCAAAGTTACTTTGAAGAGCGTCAAAATAAAGTGTTAGCAGATATTTAGTTTCAAATGCACTTTCCACTAACTACCAAATTTGTATAAAAAGCGCATTTTATTCATTTAGCTAGCTTTTATAGTCAATTCCCTGGAAATCGAACCTATGAGCTTGGCGTTGCAAGCATTCCACTATTTGAGAACAGCCAAAACAAAAACAATTGGGAACCAAAAGTACTATGCAATCTCTCATTCGTTCCGAGCGTCCAGTAAATGTTTAATTTGGGGTGCTTGGTTATCGGCTCGTATCACCCATGCTGCCCGGCGAGGTAAACAGGAAGTGACCTCAGAGTCGCTGTGACCATTATCCCACTCAGCAGAGCACATGCCCTGGGCGCTTTCAGTGACTCAAAATCATTCCCGTTATGAACATCGCTGTGTGAAGTGAGTTACGTAACGTTCTTCAAATGGACTGAGAACAGGACGCTGAATTAGTCTTCCTTCTTCACTCACTTGTCCCCGTTGTGGACTTTCTAGACTTGACTAACCTTCGATGATAACATGCAGTTTTGGACCTTACAGTTGGAACTATTACTTGTTAACTAGCCAATAGATGATGGATCTGATCTTGAGTGTTTCTGGGTGGTAAACTGAACCGTACCTCGCTGCATTCGCCTGCGTTTAAGCGCAGGTCTCCAGAGGACGGTGTTCGTGGAAAACCCCCGTTTAATGACACGAGCAGTCGTTTCAACTCAAACACCTCACCGCATGTCTTTAGAAGCCTTTAGCGGGTCACTGAGTTGCGATTAGCCCAGGGCTGCCTGGAAAAGCTGTTCGCTGTGAGCCGGAGCCTCTGGGCACATCAGAGAGTGTTTAAATCGTCTCTTAAAGGGGAAGTGTGCTCTTTTTAATGTTAGAATACTTGTTCCTGTCCCAGTTTAATGTGCACAGATTAGTATAATCAAGGTTCAACATGTTCTTGCAATTTCAAGCTTTTGAAATCTGTCATAGCAGGGATTCAGCGCATGTCTCACTAGCATGTTGTGTAAAATCTGGGATGTTTTATGTGAGACTTGAATATAAAAGGCAACAGGTTTTTGTCTTCAAGGAGTAGTTCACTTTAAAAAAAACTTTTGCTGATAATTTACTCACCCCCATGTCATCCTAGATGTCCACGTCTTTCTTTCTTCAGTCGAAAAGAAATTAAGGTTTTTGATGAAAACACTCCAGGATTTTTCTCCATATAATGGACTTCAATGG
>JAOTRC010000031.1:2455462-2466475 GCA_027497675.1 Cyprinella lutrensis
AGGTCAAACCGTTCTTGTCTGTCAGTCATATAATGGAGGTCTATGGTCACCACCTCAAAGAGCATGCACAGAGAAGTTCAAATTAAACACGATTTAATGACTCGTAAATGTAAATACACATTGATGGCCTAAGACACGAAATGAGCTGTTTGTGTGAGAAAACGAACAGTATTTATATTGTTTTTACCTCTTGTAATCACAGGCGAGGGCGCTTCTGTCTACGCAAGCGTCGGAAAGCCCCGGAAGCGATCTCTCGCGTGTGTACGTCACTCATTGTTTACACAGAGATTTCAGAAGTGTTCTCCTTCACTGTGAAGATCTAAACATATTTAGATATACAGGAAATTGCAATGGAAGACAATTTCAATATATCAACAGAAAACGTTGATTTTTTGTTTCGCAGTCACACAAGAGATCTCTTCCGGCGCTTTCCAGCGCTTGCGCAGAAAGAAGCGCCCTTGCCTTCACATCACTTGGAAGTGGCTGTGGTTACAAAAGGTAAAAACGATATAAATACAGTAAGTTTTCTCACACAAACCGCTTGTTTTGTGTACCTATCAATGTATCAGTGTGTACCTACATTTACGAGTCATTAAATTATGTTTAATTTGGACTTGAGGTGGTGACCATAGACCTCCATTATATGACTGACAGACAAGAACGGACCTAAAAATAAGGTAAGCTAAAACATCAAAAAATACAAATTACAAATTTCAAAGTGAACTATCCCCTTTTAACTCACCTACAGTCATACACAAGGACACTTACTGAATTGATGTCAATGCAGGTGCAAATTACTCCGTCAGAAAGGATTGTCCAAAGTACATTTCTTTTGCAACAAACTCATGCACCGCTGCAATCAGCTGACCTTGAGGTTAGAACTCACAACCACACCCAACTCACACACAAACAACAGAATGACAATATCTCAGTGCTTTATGGCGTTTTACAGGCTATATGAAATCAAGCAGATGTTTCCAGTGAAAGAACATGTTCCAGGAAATGGCAAGACTTTGAAAGGACCTCGTTTCCAAGGCAACCATCTTTAGGGCTCAGGTTAATCATAAGCACCGGGTGAAGCCAATGTTACAGCAGTTTAGGATTCGGGCAGCTTTGGTCACACAGTCATTTAAAGGCTTCGTCATGGCCGCCCATGATTAATTAAATGCAAAAAATGAGGGAAAAGGAGAGCATTGGTAGCTTATTACTGACCGCGGTCGTAGATCTTAACTATTCGTTTAATATGGAAAAGCTTGTGGCGCAGTTTGCGACATTGGTGCTTCTTGTTTTGATAATCTGGCATCTAAGCAGAGAGAATAAGGGAAAGAGAGCCTCAAATTAACATCAAAAAAGCAGAGCATCTATTACTATGAATGCGAGTTTTTATGATCAAGACTCACCCGTTTTAGGTCTTTCAGACGATTATATTCCTCTGCTACAGCCTATGACGTGAGAGAAAAAAGAAAGTCATGCATTTGAACAACTGGGAATTGAACTTATAAAGTCTAAAATGTTTCAGTCACTCACCTCGTACTTGGACGTTCCCTCATCAAGTGTGTCCAGCTCTCTGCTGAGCTTGTTTATCTGATCGCTGATGTCATCCATTTCGGCACACAGTTCCTTATAGGTCCTGAGGTCCGAGTCAAACTCTTTCTTATACTCGTGTCGCTTGGCATCAGACGTGATCTCTGGATATAGACTGATTGGGAATGAAACAGAAGGCAGTTGACATGGAAGTACACAGGAACAGATAGTTGTGATGTTACTCGCTGCGACTTATGGAACATGTACTGTATGTTTAGCTTTAACGCAGAAAAAAATAAAGGGAATCAATAGTCATTTGGTAGTTATTTAATAAACATTTATCCAAAGAAATGTTATCTACTTTTTTTTTTAACAACAATCCCTTTGGAGCGACCTAGAGTTAAGCATTTTGATCAAGGCAACAATGATGGTATTTAATGGATTAACTGCTGTGGAGTTTGAGCTGACAGCCTTTTATTTGCCACAACGCAGAAAAACACCCACCATTAACAGAGTAAAAGAGCACACATTTACCCTTGCTCAGAGACATTTTGCCATTTTGCTAATGTGAACTATCAATACTCGCCAAAATTTCACTAGTATTGTTAAAAGCGCTATATAAATGAATGTGACTTAATGTGAAATACTAACATTCACTGAAATTTGGCTAATGTGAAATACTACCGTTCACTGATATTTAGCTTTTGTCAAATTCCACCAATCAGAGGCAATTTTGCTAATGTAAAATATCACCATTCACCAAATTTGCTAAAGTGAAATTCCACTATTTGCCGAAATGTAGGTAATGTGACATATTTCGTTTAAATTTTGCAAAAGTGAAATTCCACTATTTGCCGAAATGTAGGTAGTGACATATTTCTCTAAAATTTTGCTCAAGTGAAATCCCACCATTGGTAGAAACATTGCTAATATGAAATATCAGTATTTGCTGAAATTGCGCAAATATACTTTAAAAGTAATGTGGCCACCCAAACTTTCAACTCTATATTCTTCATTTGTGCAAAAAGAAATAAAAAGCAAACTAGTGGAAAAAATATGGCTAGAAGTAATTATAATGCAGACAAGTATTTTATATTGGGTAACACTTTACCAAAAAAAAAGTTTTTATTTATTAACATTACTTAACATGAACTAATAATGAAAATAGTTTCTAGTTCTACATTTAGTAATCTTACTTCATGTTAATCTCAATATTCACCAATTCAAATTTTTAAGATTAAAAGTTGTATCTGTTACTGTCAGTGAACTAAAATGAACATTAAACTAACATTAACAAATGCCAATAAATGCTGTAAAATGTATCATTAAAACCAAAGAGACCACAGATTTTCCTTTCATAGTCCAACGCGGTCTGCTTTTTTTTAACTCACCAGAGCAAACCAAACAACACATGTAAACATGCACACGTTTGCAACAGCCTTTGACCCTATAACCTAAAATTAGTCTATTATGTTAGCATGTGGACATGCTAAAAACTTCCATGCAGTGTCCAAGGGAATGCACTCCTCACCGTGCCCATAGATCCTCATCAAAATCGTTGGCCATCTCTCCTCCCGTCGTGTACTCGGTCTCGTACTGGGACTCGTCCAGCTCAGGGTTCCTCCTGCGTCTCTTGCCCCTGGAGGCGGACGGTTTGCGGATGGTGTCGGTCTGGTCGGAGGGGCTGGAGCTCACTTCTCCGGACGGGGATGTAGAGTGAGATGGGTGGCTGAAAGAGCGCTCAGGGTAACTGTGGGAGGAAAAAACAATGCTAATACTATGTCCGAACAGAGAATCAAGACAATCAAAATATTCTTCAGAATACTGTATGACACTCTCAAAAAAGGGGTTTTAAAACTGTGTAGTTATGAGGAAATTAATGAACTGAATGAGGAAATGCATATCAGAAACAAGATTAATGACATAAATTCATATTTTTTCATATTTAGGCTATTATACCCTGTTTTTAAATATAACATTAACAGAAACATGTTGGCAATAAAATATAATTTGCTCAATTTATAAGCATTTCAAATATTGAGGAATTCTTTATATGGCCTCATAAATTGGTGTTTGTGAGGACATTTTAGAAAATATGGCCAAACCAGTATTTAGCAAAATAGCTTTTATATTTGTACCTCATTGTGATTTTTTTAGCTTGTTTTTTAATAAATGTTGACAATTTAAATAAATGAATAGCCAATCATATTTTACAGAGACATTGCCTGATTGTTAAATCTTAACAGGGAGTTTGCCAACATTGTCTATAGAAAAAGGATCTGAATTCATTCATTTATAATGAATCAATACCATCAAAGCTCATAGAGCCACACGGAGAAAGACAGAGGCAGACATGGAGGGAGAGACTTAATTTAAAAACAAATTATAGTGAAAGAATCTGATTAAAAAATGCAGCAAGTTTGATCTCAGGCCAAGACACGTCATATCTGGTGTAATCTAACCTGACTTCATGAAACTAATGGCCCAGACCATTAGCCAGACTAATGGGCAAGATAACTAATTTAAAAGGCACAATAGCACGGCTGACCTAACTTCATAGCAAAGGTCACAAAAGAAAAGTCTAAAAATACCACAGCACGGGCTAGTCTAAATCGGTAGTAACTGTACACTATCGTTCCAAAGTTTGGGCTCTTTAGCAGCAAATCAGCATAACAATGATTTCTGAATGATCGTGTGACACTGAAGACTGGAGTAATGATGCTGAAAATTCAGATAAATTCTAATATCATTATCTTATCTAACAACTTAAGCCCCGGTGACCATGAGACTTCTTTCAAAAACATTATTTTCAAAACCATACTGGCACCAAACGTTTTAAAGCAGTGTATTAACTGGAATGCATTCTCTAATGACTTTAACCTTCAAACAGGCAAGAGTGGAAATTGATCAGCAAAAATTTCATGTCATGTCACTTTTTTATCATCTGGACTTTTTTTTAATATGCAAAAAATACATGTCTAAGAGTCCTAAAATTACTTTCTTGTATGTTTAGCTCCATCCCTAATCAATCATATTATGTAATTGATGATACAACATAATTTTATAAGTAATCCTGAAGACATCATCTACCATGTTTGAGAGAAAAGAAGATAGAAAAGAGGAGATCAGTCATGAGGAAAGTGATGACGACAGCTGGTAAGAGTGCCGAGTGTGAGTGCTCCCTCGAGAACCAGGCCTAAAAAAGTTATGCGCACCCCCTGGCAATAGTACACAATAATACACAGGGGCCCAGTTTATCTTGAGACCACTCATTGTCAATACTGTGGATAATCCTTTTTTTTTTTACCCTAATCTGACTACGTAATCTCAGGGGACACAGACAAAATGAAGTAAATAATGTTTTGCATTTTTTGCTTAAGATAGATTAATACACTCTCAGAAAAAAAGTACAGCTGTCACTGGGGCTGTACCTTTTAAAAGGTAAACTTTTGTCCATTTTAGGTGCTAATATGTACATTCAGGTGCTAATATGTACATTTTAGGTGTTAACATGTATATTTTAGGTGCTAATATGTACATTTTAGGTGCTAATACGTACATTTTAAGTGTTAATATGTACATTTCCGGTGCCAATAAGTACATTTAGGTGTTAATATGTACATTTTAGGTGCTAATATGTACATTTTCAGTGCCAATATGCACATTTTAGGTGCTAATATGTACATTTTAGGTGTTAATATGTACATTTTAGGTGCTAATAAGCACATTTTAGGTGTTAATATGTACATTTTAGGTTCTAATAAGTACATTTTAGGTGCTAATAAGTACATTTTAGGTGTTATATGTACATTTTATGTGCTAATAGGTGCATTTTAGGTGCTAATATGTACATTTTAAGTGTTAATATGTACATATCAGGAGCTAATATGTCCATTTTAGGTCCTAATATGTACCACTAAGGTACCAATATGCAGCCTTTGGGTACAAAAGTTTACCTTTTGAAAAGGTACAGCCCCAGTGACAGCTTTTGTACCTTTTTTTCTGAGAGTGTATCTCTTCAGAAATCATCACTGCTTTATTCTCTGTACTTTACACAGTTTGCAATGGGATCAACAGAAAGGCTACTGTAATGTGGGTCATTATTGTGGTTCCTTTCACCACTAGCAAGAATTTACTGTAGCAGACCAAGGTCATGGGTTCGATTCAGATGCATGAACTAATAGCATTTGTATTTTGAATGCATTGTAAGTTGTTTTGGATACAAGTGATAAACCGTCTCGCTCACATGTCTTGAGGCCAGTCACCGTGCCAAAGGTTTTGCTTGTGTGTCGTTCCTTTAATTTCTCCTGATCCAATTTTAATCTGTTGTCATCCGCTGATCCAAAACTGAGTGTCCGTAAGGTTAATTGCAGTGGGAACCGATCTGGATGTGTGCTGGTCAAGATCGTCCGTCGCTTCCTCTCTGACTTAAGAAGTCTTAAGCACTTTCACTAATTGGAGCACCTGCTTAATCCCCATCAGACTCCTGATCAATGAAGGGGTCTATCCTTCTGTTGCAGCTTTTAGCTGGGACAATGTTCATTACTGATTGACATAAAAACAGTGGGAAGGCCCTGTACGTTCAGCTTCGTTTATTAGTGCCGTGTGAAGCTCTTCAGAGCCCTTTGAAACTGCATTGATTCGGACTTCGACGTTGGTTGCTCTTGAAGTCCATTGTGTGGAGAAAAATCCTGAAATGTTTTTTCTCAAAAAACCTAATTTCTTTTCCACTGCAGAAAGAAAGACGTGAACATCTTGGATGGAATATGGGTGAGTAAACTATCAGGAAATTTTCATTTTGAGGTGAACTAATCCTTTAAGCATTTCTGTAAACGGGACTGTTTTTGATAGACATGCCTTGAAGGAATTACTCCATAACAGCCAGCTTAATTAAGATTAGTTCAAGATGTAAAATCTGAAATTAAGCATGCATGAATAGAATGATCTGAAAATATTTAGCGAACCAAGCACATTGTAGACTAATGGTGTCAGTGATCAAGATTGTAGTGGAAAGAAACGTCTGCAGTCAGGTGGTTGTATTCAAGCCCACACTCTTAGAAGAAAAGGTTCTCTATAGAAGCTTAAAAGGTTCTATCAGCGTTACGTATTTGGAACCCAAAGGTTCTATACACTCTTAAAAAAAGGGTTCCTCTTGGTTCTATATAGAACCCTAGGGTTCCATACATGGCCAATAGAACCTTTTACCAAAAAAATGGTTCTATATAGAACCATTTTGGAGTTCCATATACTGTATGAAGCAGGGGATGGAACCATTTCTGGTTCTAAATAGAACCATTTCTTCAAAGAGTGAATGAGACTTGAGCAGATTTCAGAAAGGATGCGTTAAAGCCTTAGGCCTCCATTACTCCATAGTCAGGGAGATTTACAAATGAAATGGACAAATTCAGCAGCGTTACCATTCTCCATATGAGCGCTCGTCCTGAAAGATCAGAGACAACTCTCAAACAGTTTGCTATGAATGTCACGTTAACATATATTTTAAAAGTAATGGTTTCAGGTTTTTTTCTTTCCTGTATGGTTCTGTAGAGATAAAAAAAATGTGGTCCTGGTTTCATAGACAGTGATAAAGCTAGGATTAGGCCTTAGTTCAATTAAGTAGGTTTTTATAAATGTGCTTAAAAAAAACATTACTGGTTTTCAAAACTTTTATTTCTAAGACTAATATGGGTAGTGGACATAAACTTTTGTTTTAGTCATTTAGATTAAAAATGATATTTTTCTAATGTATTTGCTCATTATATTGGGCGTGTTTCATACTATATTATTTTTATCAATGTTATCAGTTTTAATCACCATTTTCTGCACTTGTTCTGTTAAATATAATTTAGGTTACACTTAGTATAGACATTTTATGTAAAGTCAAGACTCATTTTGAAAAAATAGACCCAAATTAGACCATGCATAAATACTCAAATTCTATTATCCACATTTTCCTTTTTCGTGTTTTTTATTACTGCTGAATCTAGACAGGATGATTTCAGGTTAAAATAGCAATAATAGATATTGGTTCATCGAAAGTTCATCAACCTTTTTGTTTGAAGCTTATGCCGTGTAAACCAGACATGGCATAGTATTGCTGGTGATAATTGCTAAAATGAGTGATTATTAATAATATTATACTCAAATCAGTTTAATCTGCCGTTGGCAGGGTGAATTTGGGTTTTGGGGTCATTTTTTGTTCAAGTGCACAGGGCTACCATTGACTTGCATTCGAAAAAACCAAAAGCTTGGTTTAATGTGGCAAGCTTTTTTATGTTCAGCTGAGGATCTCATTCTGCAATACTCGCATGAGTCCATTTCACAAGAGCATATTAAGATTACATATCACGCACTCTGTTTGACACTCTCCGGCTTGACAGAAAATGTAGGTCTTCCGGTCTCTCGTCTGGGGGAGGGAGAAGAGCTTGCGCTGATCACAAATAATGAGTCATGTGTTGTCTGGCACACAACTCCCTCTTCATCAAGATCATTAGGAGCATAAGTGATGCATAAAGGCTTCTCCTGAGCACATACTGCAGGTGACACGGGTCTCGACTTCCAGGAAAGGCACATTAATCACAGATTACTCTTCTGCTTAATTATTACAATTCACAGAAGAAGGAGGTGCGACCAGGGACATTCAAATTATTTTTGGACTTCATGTGCATGGCCAAGATTTGAGATTTATCTTATGTGCACAAAAATACCTACTTAATATCTGGAAATGACGTCACGCGTGGCCCTCAAATGCAAACGGTGGTGCGCTTTATCTCTAGTGTGCATATAATCACTTCAAGGACTCGAGGGGTTACTGTGTTGTGCGTCAAGACAGTCATAGTTGCAGTTGTTTCTTGCCTTCACGGAGCCTTTCGTTGAGATTGCACATATGCCCTGCCACGGTGCATGCATTGTGTTTATTCCTCAAAGGAACCCATTGAGTTTCCTCTGATGCAAGAGTCAAGACAATTAGCACATTATTCATATTCTCAGCTACAATTATTATTCTAACGTCATAGATTATCCTGTACTTGGTTTATAATATAGCAATGATACTGTAAATGGGTTAACCCAGTTTTAAAGGACCATGTCAGGAATACAGAGCTGAAGTAGCCGTTTGTTCGACGGGCCACTGCAACGGGCAAGAATGGATTAGTAAAATCCTATTAGAAATACCAGGCCAAGAATTCTGCCATACCTTATTTCAAAGCAAGTAAGAACCACAAACAGATTACTAATACTGAAAATCATACAGAGCCAAGCAACAGTTTGTGTCATGTCTGTGTAAAGAGAATCCAGGATCTGGTGCTGACATGGATTTGTCTAATTTTAGCCCACCTAACACCTACGTTATATCAAACGGCACAGAAATCAGTTACACCAGATGAGTCATTCTCTGAAATGACTGAAGAAATGAGCAAATGAACACTCTTAATGGGTTAGTTCACCCAAAAATGAAAATGATTTTATTAATGACTCGACCTCATGAACTCGGTTCATCTTCAGAACACAGCTTAAGATATTTTAGATTTAGTCCAAGAGCTTTCTGTCCCTCCGTTGAAAATGTATGTACGGTCTACTGTCCTTACCCAGAAAGGAAATGAAGACATCATGTGATGTCTGGGGTTGCAATGTTTTGAAGCATCGAAAATACACTTATCTAAAGGATTATTTGGAACACCATACTAATACTGTGTTCAGAACTGCCTTTATTCTATAACACAGTCTCATCCCAAAAAGTCATATAACTGACGTCTTGGGACATCTTTTGACCACCTTTTCCTTTAACGTCAGTTAGGTTTAGGGTTAGGTTTAGGTCTGGGGTAGAGTTAGGATCCCATAACCTCATCTACCGACATTTAAGGGGGCCCTAAAAAGGCGAATTTTGACGTATGGTCAAAAGACGTCCCAAAACGTCAGTTATATGACGACTTGGGATGAGACTGTGTTAGTATATGTATATGACATCATTGGCATCACATTAGAGTGTTCCTTAAAAACATGCACGCAACAAACACACACACACACACCCACACACCCACACACACGAGGGTTACATCAGCAAGCCAGAGCAAATGCCAGTTCTCTTGTTTTAAAACTCTCCATTAATAATCAATGCTAAGTGCAGGGAATCATGGTGAATGTCCTGCTTGTTCAGGAAGATGAGTGTGGGTCATATGAGTGAAAGATTGCATTGTACTTTACACAAAATTTCTATGGAGGCTTATAGCAACAACTTAATTAGGCAATAAGGCCATCTTATTAATATAGTCACAGAATGGCATATTTTCTCACAATATAGCATGGTCCCAAGTGCCTTATTTTTTTATCATATGTGGTTACAATAAATATAAAAACATATATAAAAAAGTAAAGACTGAAAGAAAGAATGCTTTCATTACATTACATCTTCCCCCCCCCCCCATGAAATGAAAAAAAAATTAAATAAAAATAATAGCAACAATAATTTTACAGACAACTAATGTGTGTGCGTTGCAGTTATGATCAGTTTGCCTAACAACATTTTTAATAAAATACCTCTAGAGATTTTTAAGATAATGTTTTTTACCCACTTAAGTAGAAAAGCACAAATTTATAACACTAACAATTACGTCAAATGTCTTTCTAATTTGGTTCTTGTATTTTGGTGAAATGTACTGAAGTCATTTCCACTGAAATTTTATTCACACACTACAGTTCAAATTACCTTTGCAGGTGATTTAGTTTGTTAATCAGTGCATCAAAATGAGTGTACAGTACTTTAAAAATGCTTTCTAGTGATTTAAAATGTACTTTTAACAGAAGAGGTAAACATTTTCGGTCATATTCATGAAGGTGAATAAATGAAGAGAGAATTTCCGGTTGAGCTATACCTTTAAAAACAGGAAAATAAAGATCTATTTCCCCAGTGAAACTGTGTGAGGTTCTGTCATGCTGTCTGGCTCATCTGTGTCTATGGCACTACCCTCTGGAGTGTAAACCTGAGAACAGAGTGTTCCTCATCCCTCACGCAACATCCACACAAAACCACACACTGCTCTTCAAAGCTCGCATGGGCATTCACTCACACACACTTCATTACACCCCTTCAGGGGCTCCATCCACTCACAAGCCAACACCAAAAAAAAAAAAGAGCATTTATTATTTACCTTTACATAATAGTCCTGGTAGATTTATCCTAATGCCTCCCGCTTGCATTTCTTTTCCTTTTTTTTGTTGTTGCTAGTTTCATCCCCCTGCAGCTCCCTTTTTCTTTGTCATTTTCAAAGAAGGCGCCCCATTACGTAACGCTCCGTTTTCTCTGTGCATCTTTGAGTCTTTTTGTAAGACGAGGAGAAAGAAGCAGAGTAGGAGTGGACCTGCCAAAGAGTGTTTGAACACATGCTTTCCCCCATACAAGCACAACCTTAGTGTGCCAAGGCAGAGATTGATAACACTGCAGTCAATCACGTCGGCCGAGGAATTCACACAGCCGACACCATCAGACTCATG
>JAOTRC010000031.1:2480281-2492223 GCA_027497675.1 Cyprinella lutrensis
AAATATACAAGCTTGATAAAAATGATCATTTTAGAAGAAAATTTCAAATGGCACTTAGAGGCTTTTGCATCTGAACTTTTCTTATAGTCAAGTGTATTTTATTAATGTGATCAAAGCTGAATTTTCAATGTCATATCATTCTTCAGAAATCACTCTAATGTGCTAATTTGCTGCTCAAGAAACATTTCTGATTATTATCAGTGGAAAACACTTTTGCAATTTAAAATGTTTGTGGGAACATGATTTTTTAAAAATATTTTTTACGAATAAAAAAAGAAAAAAAACATTTACGACATTTTTTTTTTATCTGGATACGGAAAAAAAATCGAGGATTTATTTGAGATGGAAATCTTTAGCAACATTTAAAAACATGCTGTCACTTGATAATTTTTTAATGCATTTTTGGGCTGTCAAACGATTAATCGCGATTAATATACATGCATGTGTGTTTTTATATATATACAAAATAATTATACACCGTGCGCCCACATATATTATGTAAACACAAACTTTTTTTTTTGGATGCGATTAATCGTTTTGACAGCCCTATATTATTTATTATTATTTTATTGTGATAACCTTAAAATCTTACAGAAAACTGACTTTAATATAGTCAAGGGCAGCCATTTAAAGATGAGCTTCAAAAAGCCTTTGTACACATTAAAGTCAAGTGTGTGTTGAAAGACGACTGTATAGCTGCCGATTTGATCGTCAAAGGCTTCTCGTCTCCTCTGTTCCCTTCTCTTTCCGCTTCTTCACCCTTCACTTCTCCACCTTTCCGTTGATTATTAATTTTGGATGCAGGGAGTGTGCGTGCGTGCGGGAAACCCCACAAGAGTGAAGATGCACCGCTGTGCCGAGGCGAAACCTCTGCGAATGCTGATGATTTTGGCCCAGAAACCCCAGCAACGGCCATGAGCAGCGACTCGTTTTTCCTGTTGTTTTGCTCGTGGAGGCTTAAGTCACTGCCGTTGAATGCAGTAGCATCGCTCAAGAGCGTGATATAAGCTCTCCTAATCCGCTTTTTGTCCCACTACCCATAATGCAGCGCAGCTCGAGAAATGCATCCCCCTTCCCTCCATCTCCCACCCCAGTTCTCTTATCCCCTACGATTTTAAATGCATATTAATGAAGAGTTGTCAAAAAATAGGTTAATGAGGGAGAGTGCGAGTTGTGCATGCAGCATCTGACTGGATCTCTGTCTCTGTCTCATTACAGATGTTCCTCGTGGCCTTGTCCTTTGCCTACTTTGCCAAGGCATTATCCGGGAGCTATATGAAAAGCACAATAACTCAGCTGGAAAGACGCTTCGACATCCCCAGTTACTTAATAGGTGTCATTGATGGCAGCTTTGAAATGGGTAAGAACCGGATCTTCATGCGTCAGCTACGTTTCGATCCCGTCACCTCCGCGAACCAGTTGCCAAGGCTCTCATCTAGAGTCTGTGCACCGCTCTTCAGTGCAAAATAACACTGAGACGCACCATGTGTGCTGCAATTTACAGCTGTCGTCCTCTGCGCAGTGCAGTCGTCCGACAGATCGGACAGTTATGCAACTGCAAACATATTTTAACAAGTCACAACACAATGCAAATCTGTTGCAATTTAAAGTTTACTATTTAAAATTCACATGCATGCATATATTTCTTATATCCATGACTGAAGCATATATGCTCTTTATAATAAAACTCGACTGGAAAATCGACTGAACTGAGCTCATTTAACAGAGGAGCTTACACTTATTGTTTCATAATAATAAGGACAATTAATAAGTAATAAGGACAAAAATTATTCTTATTTAAAAAAAAAAACACTCGATTTTCACGCAAAATTTTAAATGCTATTTTACAGCTTTCTAAATTTGCAATGCAAATGCAATTGTAAACAAAATTAACTTAAATATGAATGCATTATTCAATCATTTATGGTTAAATTTGTAATTATAATGCTTCCGCCTTTGCAGGTATGCAAGTGCCAGTAAAATAAAATAAAAATGAATTTAATTTTAACAAGTCGCAACACAATGCAAATCTGTTGCAATTTAAAGTTTTACTATTTAAAATTCACATGCATACATTTTATATATCCATGACTGAAGCATATAAGCTCTTTACAATAAAACTCGACTGGAAAATCGACTGAACTGTGCACATTTAACAGAGGAGATTACACGTATTGTTTCATAATGCACTAATGGAAAAAATATGGATGCGCCGGAAGCAATAAGCACAAAAAATGTTTTTATTTTACAAAGTCACTCAATATTTACGCACATTTTTAAATGCTATTTTACAGCTTTCTAAATTTACGATGCAATGCAAATGAAAGTGCAAAAAAAATTAAATTATATATATATATAAGAAGAATAATATATATATGCATTATTCAATCGTTTATGGTTAAATTTGTAATTATAATGCTTCCACCTTTGCAGGTATGCAAGGAAGTGCCAGTAAAATAAAATAAAAATGAATTGTTTTATTGTCAAGGGATGCTAGATTTCAACAGAATATGTGATTCTGCACTTTTGTTCGCCTTTGCACGTGGAAAATCGTAGTCTCGAGCAGTGAAAGCTAGGCTAAAATAAAATAAAAATTAATTGTTTTATTGTCAAGGGATGCTAGATTTCATCAGAATATGTGATTCTGCACATTTGCACATGTAAAATCGTAGTCTCGAGCAATGAAAGCGAGGCTAAACCCAGCTCACGCTGCTGCATCCGCCGCTCGCGTGGCCCTAGAAACCAGTGTTTCCACTGGAGTCTCGCCATGGCAACGGGATGAGGAGCACAGCCAAAGCAAGGGATCATGTGTCAGAGTTTGCAACACTCAGCTGTCTTCCTTCCCTGTTATCAACAAGTGCTCGGGAAACCCGCGGAACAAAGGCTGCTGTGTGTGTGTTTTGTAAATGTTTGGGTGAGTTGTTTCCCTTTGGTTAGACTGACCTGCTTATAAACCGAGCCATGGTTTAAACGTCTGAGAATCCCCGTCCACGCTGGGTACAGAGCTGTGCTATAATCGTCCTCACAAAGACCTTCGTTCATGGAGCCGTGAATCTCAGAAACCAAATAATTCTGCCAATAAATGTTCCTCTCGGACAAAGAGGTCGATCATGTAGAAATCTGTTGGGAAGCGCCGTGTTCAGAGAGTTTGTGAAGCGGATACTTCCATTCATGGGTGAATGTCAGTGGTTGACCAATATTGGGGTTGTATTGCCTGATGGACAGTATCAAATGATATGCACAAAAAATTGCTCATATTTTACAGTGTTAACACAATATCCACATAGTGTTTCGGAAACGGAAAATAATGCATATTAAGTTTATAATGGTTACTTTTCTGAAATGAGACTTCTAGAGGAAATTAAAGTGTTTTTTTGACATTGGATGCATGCAAAAAAAAAAAAATTAGAAAGCTGTAAAATAGCATTTAAAAAATTTGCGTGGAAATTGAGTGTCTTTGTAAAATAAGAACTTTTGTCCTTATCACTTTCATCATATGCATATTTTTTCCATTAGTAGATTATGAAACAATAAGTGTCAGCACCTCTGTGATCTTAAAATGACCAAATAATCTGTCAGACTAGTCGATTTTCATGAGCTTTATTATAAAGAGCATATGCTTCAGTCATGGATTAAAGCTAAACATTAGTTTTAAACCCCCTGAACAATAACATTAACCAGAAGAGTGACCCAGTCCTCCTCATACGCTTGCATTGAGGTTAGTTGCTTACTTAGTTCATCCTTTTTAGCTGATTTTTGGGATTTTTTAAAGAAACAATCCAATGAATGGAACCACAATTTTCCTCATCATAAATATTTGATCAGTTCACTTCTCGTCTTTCCGCTCCTAGGTAACTTGTTAGTGATCGCCTTTGTGAGTTACTTTGGTGCCAAACTTCACCGTCCGAAGATAATCGCCATCGGCTGCCTGTTGATGTCACTAGGGACCTTTCTAATTGCCTTGCCCCATTTTATAATCGGACGGTAAGTAAAATGTGTGTGATGTCACGTCAGCCTCGACTCGAGCTGCTCCGCTGTTAACAGAGGGAGCTGTTTTGAAGGGTCACATGGATCCAGTTTGATCTTGTTAAAGTCCCTGACCACAAATGCCATTGAGTCATCGTCAGCATGTGTTTGTCGTCATACGCTGTTACTTTATCAGATGTCTTACTTGGCATCGTGAAGCTGCTGCTTAAAAGGAAACATATATCAGAATTGTCTATGACCACGCTCTATTCATTCATATTTGGCTTTAGACTTGTAAATCGACATGCTTTGTCAACTTTGAGAGTGTGCCAGGGTTTGAGTTTTACATGCTGCTCTTTAAAAACATCGACTCGAGTGCAATTTAAATGCTGTTTTATGTTAATTTAAATTGTTGTTTAATGCAATTTAAATGTTAATGTTTTGTGCACTCTCAGAAAAAAAGGTACAAAAGTTGTCACTGGGGCTGTACCTTTTCAAAAGGTAAACTTTTGTCCATTTCATGAGCTAATATGTACATTTTAGGTGTTAATATGTACATTTTGGGTGCGAATATGTACATTTTAAGTGCTAATATGTACATTTTAGGTGCTAATATGTCAATTTTAGGTGTTAATATGTACATTTTAAGAGTAAATATGTACATTTTAAATGTTAATATGTACATTTTAGGTGCTAATATGTCCATTTCAGGATATGTCAGTTTCATGAGCTAATATGCCCATTTTAGGTGGTAATATGTACATTTTTGGTGCTAATATGTCAATTTTATGAGCTAATATGTCCTTTTTAGGTAGTAGTATGTCCATTTTATGTGCTAATATGTACATTTAGGTGGTAATATGTCAATTTTAGGTGCTGATATGTACCAGTAAGGCACCAATATACAGCCTTTGGGTACAAGTGTACCTTTTGAAAAGGTACAGCCCCAGTGACAGCTTTTGTACCTTTATTCCTGAGAGTGTAGTGTTTGTAGTATTTACAGAAATCCCCCTCTCTTACACTTCCTCCTACAATGACGTAAAATGATGATTTTTGCGTCATTGTAGGAGGAAGTGAAAAAGGTAAACAGCAGATTTCTCTCGTCCCATGGGAAATGAGAGAGTGTTGCACGGCCATTCAATAGTATAACTGGGTTTCGAACAATGGACAGCTTAATGCAAATGGGTGGAGTGTCCCTATATGCAAATCTCAATGGCATTTAAAACAATTGGTTCACAGCTATTACTGTGTAGTTACGGTATTGGGAATAGTTGCTGCCCAAGTCAGAACAACCCTTCCTCAAGTCTCTTACTTTTTCAGTCAGATTCTTTTGCTGACTCAAGACTGGAATATGTTGCATCCACATTTGTATGCTTGCTTAAAGTACGTTCTTGTTCTTAGGTGGCATGACGAGGAACCGCTCATCTGTTGATCTATAAATGCACAAGCATGCCAAACTCGGTCAAGGACACATGTTGACCCGTTTGGGAACACATGATGGATATCATGCGCAAGAATTGGTGATGTATATCATCCTGACTGGGAATACAGAACACAATCGAACAACATAAAGCACATGTCTGCATCTGATATAGCAGGAAATTAAGAAGAAATCATTTCTGCTTTGGAGAAGACTCATTGTGAATTTCTACAGAGATGAAAAGAAAGCAAAAGCCAGCTCTTATTCAATATCCAATAGGTCAAAGTCCCGAAATGGCATGGAATTATTTGAACCACTGTACAAACACAGGGACTCCAGCCAGACGATGAGTATAGCTTCCACGGTCCGCAAAATGGGGCATCTGTGATCATTTCTGACAGCTCTAACGGCTAATTGGGAATTGCACATCTGACATCCATGGGACACGATGGCAAGCACAGCTTGCTCTTTTGATGTTCAAAATCCTGACCCCAGTTGTCCTTCCAAGTGAGGAAAGTGTCCAGCGATCAAGCTGGGCGGCTGAGACGTTGACCTCTGGTGTCTGTCCTCATCACCCCGATGAACTGCATTCCTTCAGTCAGTTTCTTTCAGTTCTTGTCTGAGCTAGAGGAAGCCAAACCTTAGGCGTATAGTGCTGTGAAAAAGTTAGTATAACCCATGATAAGTGTAACTGAATTACATAAAAATCAATATAATTGATCAAAAAACATCTAGTAGCTAATAGTACTGCTTCAATAAACAAAATTTCTTTTTTGTTGGAAATACTTAGTTCACCCCATTCATTTAGAATCAGATGCAGCATTTAGAAGGTGCTAAGATACCAACTGTGAGGCAAGATGGTGCATATTTTATGGTTTAGGGATGTTTTGCTGCTTGAACCAAAGGGGTCGTGAGGATGTGAGGGTATGTGCAAAGGTTTTGAGGCTGAAATTTGACATGCAATGAACCATGCAAACAAATCCACGAAGAATTATCTCTGAAGAAAGATATGAAAAGATTCGTAATGGCCAAGTCAAATTCCAGAACTCAGAATTAGGCTAAAAGCTAACATTTAGGCTAAAAGCCCCCCAAAAAATACCAAAGTAACTCATAGTACGGCAGTGAAGTTTCTTGATTATTACGCAGGAATGAGAGTATGGTTCGTCATATCAGCATAGAAAATCGCAACTTTACATTTTCCGTCTGTCTTAGTGCAAGATGTAACTATAGAAGAGTCAATTTTTAAATAGGAAAAATATCGAAATAATCGGCAATTTTTTTGCTAGAAATGCTACTGGTTTGAGAGAAATGCTACTGGTCTTGTGCACTTCAGTGATGTATGCTAAGCCATGCTAAAAGTGGTGCCGCCAGAACCGAAGATTGGCTCAATGGATTCAAAAAAGGCCAAACTCAACAGTTTAACTCTAGGGGAGTTGTAATATGAGCATATTTCCAAAAAAAAGTGGAGTATCCCTTTAATGCCGCGGCAGAGTTACACTTACTGCACTTATGCACAATTACAAAAGTTCATTATTTGTCTGTGCTTTAAAGCTTTGCCGGGTTAACATTTCATTGGCGTTCTGTTCTAGAGCACTTTTTCTGAGTGCTTACTGAAGTGCGTGCACTGTCAGAGGCCTTGTCCCTATATGCTTCCGATTGTTGTTGTTTTTACTATTGTTTTAACAAGATGTCTTTCCATGCAGAGAAATCATATTTTTGCGCTCAGACGCATTCCTCATGCCTGTGAAAGCCCTATCCCTCTCCATACTGAGCTGAAAGAACTTAAAGGTCATCTCATCAGTCCCTTTATTAGAAAAACATCACAAATATCATTTAAAAAAAATTAGTCTTCAGCATCGAAAACTGGATTTATTTTATTTTCCCAAATCTTATGTCCATGTGAAATACAAAGTCCACTTTTACAGTTCTATAACTGTATGCCACCTGGACATTAGAATAGATGTTATGGCTATGTAAATGATAAATACAGTTCTACATAATAATAATATATAATGTTCAATTTTAACACAAAATGAAAATGAGTTTAAGAAAAATGTACAGGTTTCAGTATTCATACTATGTTTATATGACTCAGTAAAGCCATGACATTCGGTTCTATTTATGTAATGAATCATAATGCCAACCACTGGTTGATAATGTTTGTATAAACTGTAATTAACAACTGGTAAAATGTATGCCTATGTCATAAAAACCATAATGATACTTAAATACTCTCTTCTCAGCCATATGTTTACAGTCCGTGACCAAAATCCCATCCGTTTTCTAATTTGACATTTCACAAGGATTCCTGCAGAAGACCGTTTCAAGGGTATACAGGGGGCGCTGCTGAGCACACTTCAGAACGTCAAAATACTAAATGGGACAGCTTACGGACGCATAGATTCGGCGAGAGTCGGACCGAAAAGCCTGTGAGACCGAAAGTCTGCATGAAGTGCGCCATTTGGGACAGGGCCAGACAGTGCCAATCTGGATTTTTGTTGGGTCAGACCCATCTGATAGCGACGGGGGACCGAGACTATAAATATGCACCCAAACAAGCCACTTTGAAATTTTGCAGTTTTCATGACTAGAAAAGTTGGGTGACCCTACCCCTAGACTAAAAAAAAGTTGGATGAAACTCCCCTCAACAAAGAATAAAAAGACATGACCAACCCCTATTTTCCTCTGGTGGCCCTTTCCATAAGGTCCCTAAGCAAAAAGGGGAGAAAAACAACAACTTTCTGTTAATTTATTCTACTTGCAAGAACTTCCAGTTTTCTTTGACGGAGGCTGCAGTTGGATAAATATTGCAAGCGCATTGGCAAACTAAACACAGAACTTCTTTGTGAGGCAACCAATGTCTTAAGTTAGAAGTGCAAAACAAAACCATGGGTAATTTGTGGGTCTGTGCTGCAATTTTAGATTTCATCACTCAAAAATGTAGATTACCGCCATTTCAACGAGTCAGCTCACGAGTAATGCATTTCAAAAGGGTGCATATGACAACATCATAATAATAAATAAAATATATTTATTTTCTCAAATAGAGTTTCAGTATTTGGCACAAAAGACAGTGTTTGGTAATGATTCAGTGTTACAGGGCAGGCACTGCAGTAAAATAAAGCTCTTTGGAAATTATTCTGTAAACTAAACCGAAATGTTAACAGAAGATTAAAAACAAATTCACTCATATTTCTTTTTTTTTACTTTTGTGAAATTGAGAAACTGAAGAGATGAGATTAGCAGAAACTTCAGGCACTTTGCAACCCCTTTAAAAAAAATAAAGTATGAACTTTAACCCTAATTTACAGAATTGATGTGGATATTTGATCTAAACAACATTCCAAATCAAATCCCAAGATTAAATGAAATGGCAGTAAAGCTACACAAACCAGTAGGAAAAAAAAAACAAATAAGAAAAAAAAACTAACACCCGGTGAATGTCTAAACAAATATAAAACATATCAACCACTATTCTAAATATGAATACGATAACATCTAAATATTATTCTATTTGTTACACATCCACAAGACTAGAGATAACATAGTAACACATTTAAAAGTGTTCTACAAATTTGAAAGACATGCGATTCACCATCTGTCCAAAAGAGGGGGACAACCAGCACAAGTTATTAAAGGAACAGTTCACCAATTAATGACAATTCTGTCAATTTCCTGTTTTCACCCTCATAGTTTTAAAGGAACACTAAAGAAGGACTTTAGCTTATTCACCATATCCCCCAGAGTTAGATAAGTCCATGCATACCTTTTTCATCTCCGTGCGTGCTGTAACTGTCTGACGCACCCATCGCTAGCCTAGCTTAGCACAAAGACTGGATGTAAATAGTTGCAGCTAGCATACTAATCCCAAATAAGTGACAAAAAATAACGCCATCATTTTCCTATTTACATGTTGTGATTTGTAGTCACAGAGTATACAAATAACAAGGTCATTAAAGACACAGCCATCTTTTAACCGCATAAATATTGGGAACTATATTCTCAGAAGGCGAAGCACTGCTACTTGGGCGGAATGATTACCACAGCACCTGAGACGCACCGTGGTTAGGAGCAGAGAGTTCGTTCAGAGGATTACTAGATAGTAAAAGCAGTTTCCAATCATGGGTGTTCCTTGTATTGTAGCTGCAACAATAAACAGGGTAGAGCGGGTAACACCATGATTTTTAATAGAATTCCAACCAAAAACGCTGACCTGATGAATCAATGGAGTTACTTGCTCTGGATAATGTTAGATCCAAGCACACCTGAAGAGATCATCAAGGAACATGTTTGCTCAGTACATTTCACTGAGGAATATATGAGTAGGTTGGTCACAACTATTGCAGTTGTTCCGGGTCTCCATGTATCCCTGAAAAGTTTATATGTTTATATCTTGATGCAGCGCGTACGCGCTTAAAAAAAAAAGAGCATGTTGCACCGCGACCGTGTCGCTTCCATTATGAGCGTGCGTATCCTGCGCATCTACATTTGAAATAACAAACTTGGGCACGCAAAAGACGCGACATTAGCAGGCCTTATAATGTTAGTATTGTTTTGTCACAAATGCACTCTATCGCCCCAGTAACAAATGAGCGGAGAAAGAGGTAAATTCAGGACTGTAGCCTTCATCTTGCTAATGAATCTGATTTTTTTTTTTTTTTTTGGAGAAACAGTGACCTTGTCCATAACGGGTAGGCTATTGTGGGTTCATTTCGCAAAAACCATTTGTCTTGTGCTATTACTTTCCCCTTATTCTAGCCTATTGTAATGCAATTATGTAACGTTACTGTATTATATGCTGTTGAATACATTTGGTTCATCTGTAATAAATTGCATTTAAAATATATTTATTTCCGTAATAATAATTCTTTATTCATGTTCTGTGATATTTATTAGTTAGGATGCATTTTTGTTTGAAATTCTATGAAAAATTCTATGTATTACCCGGTCTCCCCTGTTTATTGTTGCAGCTACAATACAACTAACACCCATGATTGCAAACTATGCTTTTACATTCTAGTAATTGCTGACTCTATTACTCCAACTCTAAACGAACTCTCTGCTCCTAATCATGGTGCATCTCAGGTGCTGTGGTAATCATTCCGCCCATGTAGCAGTGCTTCGTCTCATATGACCGAGTTATTTGCACACTATACGACTATACAAATAACAACATGTAAAAAGGAAAATGTTTACATTATTTTGTCACTTGTTTGGGATTAGTTTGCTAGCTGCAACCATTTACATCCAGTCTTTGTGCTAAGCTAGGCTAGCGGTGGGTGCGTCAGACAGAGTTACAGCACACACGGAGATGAAAAAAGGTATGTATGGACTTATCTAACTCTGGGGGATATGGTGAATAAGCTAAAATCCCCAAAAGTCGGAGTGTTCCTTTAAGTTCATGTTTTTCTCATTTCTCTTGTTGTTTTTTTTTTTTTTAAGTTTCAAATGATGGGGTGAGATAATGACAATAACTGCTTGTAATGTATATTTTCTAAATGCATTTATATAATTTTGAGAGGTGAGGTTTTCATTTAGAAATCAACACAAACCTAATTTTCTAACAACTGCTTTAACAATACATGTGCAATAACAGTGAAACACACACAGTGAGAGAAATCAAGCCCTTGATACACATCTAGTCTGATGTATAAAGGCTTTTGAAAGAAGGATTTGGTGTAAAGTGCTCTCAAAACGTGGAGACTGGTAACCAGCCGAAAGCTTGATGACAATGTAGGTGTAAGTAAGTGAGGAAGTGGCGACCCCTGGGTTTAATGCAGGGCAGGGTCTCTTATCCTCTACATCCACTGAATTAAACTGAAATATATACTACTACAGATGAAAGAGATCTAGAAGCAGAGGCCCACCGGGAGGATCATTACATTAGCAAGCACACTTGCTCTGGTCTGTGTCCCGCGGTTCTGCCAGGTCGCTGGTGCTGTGACCGTTGGTGCGAACCGTTCCGTCGGGTATCCAGGATTTGTCCACACATCTCTCCATGCGCTTCATGATCAAATCCAGCAGAACCTCCACAGCATGGCTCACGTTTTCACCGTTCGCAGCACTTGTCTCAAAGTACGGGACACTGCAAGAAGAAAAATTAAACTGATTCCAATGGAGTTAGGAACTAGGATGCTGCTAAGCGACTGATATAGCTCTCAAAGCATAAAAACAGATATGGGTTAAAATAGTAATTTTTACAGTAGTTGCTTTCATTGATATAGTTCATTCAATACAAATATCACAATCTACATGTCATTGTGGCAGCAATATATGATACAATTTTAAAATGTGTAGGCTATACACAACATTAAAAACAAATCAAGCAGCCTTATTTTTACCTCAAGTAAAAAAAAGAGGTTGCATTAATTTGTTTCCGCTAATTTCCATATTTTCAAAATGACTTGGGATAAAAATGCAAGGATATACAATTAAATTAGATTTAAATAATAAATAGAACATTGTTTACCTATTACTGAATTAACCCTTCTATTATCTTCATTTGTGTCTACACTCATTATCTTTGGGGTCTCCAGGGACCCCAGACAATAACATT
>JAOTRC010000031.1:2519728-2530693 GCA_027497675.1 Cyprinella lutrensis
ATATATACAAATTAATTATATACACTACACTCACATATATTATGTAAACACAAACTTTTATTTTGGATGCGATTAATCGTTGCCCATCCCTAATTTTAATTTGCAAAAAAAAATTTAACTTTTTTTTACTGTATTTTTACTGTATTTTTAATCCAATAAACGCAGCCTTGATGAGACGCTTTCAAAAACATAACCAACCCCAAACTTTTGAATGGTAGTGTGTGTAGTATTTACCTTATGCTAGAATATACTGTATGTCTATATGGACAAAGTTGGACATATTTATATATATCCAACTTCATATAAAGACATAAGTTACGTTTTGGGTAAACACAAAGGGAGTTGAAACACACTCAAGTTATCAACTGTCCAATAATTTCAACAAGTTTTAAAACGAAGAGATTTTTCAAATTCATTAATACAACTTAGCAAAATGAGTGTACTTTAAAGTCAGGAGATCATATGCTCACCTTATTTTAATGGATACGGCATAGTTGGGATTGTCTATTTGGTTTCGGACGTGCCTAACCATGTCTTTCACAAGCTCAGGTTTGTTAATCAGACACGCACCGTAGCCTTCAGACACGGCCCACCTGCAACACACACATCCACACGACTCACTCAGAATGGGAAATACCTGGAAACTGCAACTTTCACAAACAACCTGAAAACAAAATGTTCTACAAACGATTTTTTTAAGCAGTGAGTGATGGGGAATATGTCATTGCTCTGGATATTATTAGCATTACCTTTGTGGACAGCCACAGTTCAAATCCACCCCATCTGAGAAAGGAGAAACCACACATGCAGCATCTGCCAGCGTCTGTGCGTCCTTCGCAGCAAACTGGACAATTAAGGGTCGGTCAGCTAAGAAGCAAACACAGGTTATATATCTATATATATTAAGTAGAAGGCTGTGCCAGTGGCTCAACTGAAAGTGAAAGGTAGCGTTGCATCTAACTGTAATCTCGTTGAGAAAACTGAGGACAAGTTTATGAGTGAATAAAGTTCATTCTCACAACAAGTGTGAGTTTGTGTGTGTGTAAACAATTCATTTATATTCGACTAAACCCTTGACATGACACAGCTTACCCATGAAGTCACTAGACAATATAAGGAAAAATTTAGGTGTGTAATTTTTTCTGCAGTCTGTTCATGTCAGAAGAGAACGGGGGAAAAACAATTCTATATACGTATAAATCATGCAAAATTATAAAACACTTCATGTTTTTTTGTCTCTTTCTGTCAACATCAATGACAGCAATTATAGCACAGACTTTACTGTCACTTGCTAATATGGCTAAAAACAATATCTGACCAAGTGCTTTAATAAAATTATCATTTTTTTTCTCCTATTTAATCTATACCATGGCACCAACTTTGCATTTAAAGTCACCTGTGCAGTTTATAGTAATGTAACATTAGACATGTCAATGTTTTAACTTTTGTATGATAAATAATTTTCATATATGCTATGACTTACTCTTATTGGTGGTGAATTCACTGTCTCTGGCTTTTGCAGAGCGCATGAAATCAGCTGCAATGATCATTGGGGTGAAACATAAATCACAGTCATATTTCCTGACTAAACATCTGAAAGCTAACCTGAAAAAAGCCAGAATAACCATTAAGAACACATACGACATGGACAAAATATTACATAACAGGAATCAAGTCAATGCAGTCAAACTTACTTTGAGTAACGGACCATGGGTGCACATACTCTGACCGGCCTTCCCCTGTTAAACAAGTCCGTGATGATATTTCCACTGTCCATTATTATTTTATTGTGGACCTCTGTCATAAATTCCGCGACTCATAATCCTGCCATAACGTTAATCGCGTAGGACAAATACTAGTTTTAAGTATTAAATTCCCAATTAAAACGTACTCCATTTTAAATTACAAACCGTACATATGTATTTCCTTAAAAAAACGCAAACACGAGCGTAAACACTAGTCTAAAACCATGAGGTTTGTTACTTCCGTTTGCCAGTGTGAGTGGGTGTGTTTAACCTTTGAACTCTCAACAACAAGAAACGGAATTCATTTTTATTTCCATTTATAATACGATAGATTACGACATAAATTAACAGAACACTTTAAAAAAATTCTAAAACGAGTTGAATTAACATTACAATAAAATTGTGTCAGTTTGCGACTTTTTAATGAATGTTACGTCAGTACAGCTAATTCATATTCATGAGCCATTGCCGTTGCTCTCCATTCATGTTTTTGACGCAGGAATCACACGTCACTGATGAAGTGGCAACGATGGACGCCTATCCGGAATCAACAGCGAATTCACTGCTGAAAGATGGTAATCTTCTTTTAATATGAATTCTCTTTTAGATCTGATCTGTGTTGGTGTTTTTCGGGTAGCCAGGCAGATCGATTATCTTTAGTTGCAGTTAAAGCACAGTAACACACAGTGTATTCTCCAGGCAATGCGATGTCCTGTGTGTGTTTTATTATATCCTGCTCCTTTTCCTTCCAGAGTGCTATACCGATTTCCTTAAAGAGGAATTCGACGTAAAGACATACACAGCTCAAGCCATTCATCATGCTGTCATTGCAGAGCAGCTGGCAAAGCTGGCAGAGGGCATCAGTCAGCTGGACAAAGAGTTACACTGCCAGGTGAGTCAGTGACACCTGTCAATCAAAAAACACCAATGTTTCTATGCAGATCTATGTTAGGATCATGTCCATCAAGTGAGCTTACATCAGACTGTAGAAAGTGCACTAATCCTATATAGAAATGTATCCAAATCAGCCACTAATTAGAAAATAATCAATAAAGAGCTACCAGTGATAATACTAAAATTGTATATCATATGTATACCAATATATTTAGCAATATTTGGTTTTGATCACAGGTAGTGGCCAGACATGAGGATCTACTAGCTCAGGCAACAGGGATTGAGTCTCTTGAAGGTAAAGTTTCACGACCTGCTTCACTTTATTTTAGATCTCATCATCAGTTGGATTATGTTTATGTAATATTAGTTTAAATCTAAAAATGGAATGTTGAGATTAGCCTTTTATTACCTATTGTGACATACAGTAGCCTATATCCGAGTGAAACTGCTTCTCGAACAAGAATAAATGTTGGGCGGGGCTTGACTTTGTCCACATGGAAGTGATTGGATGGTTGTGGTTTGTTATTGGTGGATCTCATGTGAGTGACAGGTAAAACACATCATCACAACTCACGCCAGTAAGCGCATCATCAGAGAAGATTATTTTGATTAAAGATTGAATATAAATAATAGTAATGATGTGCACGGATACATCTTTTATAGTAAAACACTACTGAAATGTTCAATTCATGGTGATTTTAAAATGCAATGATAGACGTTTCCTACCGTTTATGTGTCAAATGAGCACGTATATAAAAAATGACATTTCCGAAAGTACGTGTGTAGAAGTTGCAGTGTGTTTTCCTCCGAATACTTACCTCGTCTGTTATAGTTTGAACAAACTGGGAAGACAGAAACAGAGTTTACACTTTTCAGGGAAATCAACTGATTATTTTCAATGTGCAATGCAATTTTACAGCTGTCCTCCAGAGGGATCCCTTGTCACATCTCAAAAAAAATATGGGAATTATGTGTTTTTGCTTCCACACAGGTGTCTTACAAATGATGCAGACCAGAATTGCAGCTCTCCAGAGTGCTGTGGAAAGGTATATAACTCCATTAAAGGCATTCATTCACGTTTAAAAGGTGGTGCATGATTAATAGGCATTAGAAAATGTCTCTGCAATTTGTGCTTAAAAAAAGAAGTACCAATTTGTCAGATACTTTGTACTAGTATTTTATTTACACATTTCTCTCTCTTTCCATTCTCAGGATAAGGACTAAAATCGTTGACCCTTTCAATAAGATTGTGGCACGGACGGCCCAGCTTGCCCGCTTACAGGTGTTGTGTTTTTTCTTTACCTCTCCATCTGCTTCTGTCATCCCATATCTCTATCCCTGGATATTCCAAGCAGAACCATTATGACTTCACTGTCCTGCTTTACAAACACAGTGTGCTTTTTCTCCTAAGGCTTGATTTCCCTGTTTTGGCTCAACATCTGACATAGATACAGCCCTGCCTTCACAGTTGTTTGCCGTCAAGACAGATTCTGTTATAAACCTGAAATGGGAAGGGAAAAAAAATGCACACACAAAAAAAAAAAAAAAAACATTCTGGAGGAATTATGTTTTAGAATGATTAGAATATAAAATGTATCACATCCACACAAAAAAAAACTTTTACCCATTTAAAAAAACAACAACAATCTTGTAATTAGTATAACACATAGTATAGTAATAATTCCAAAATCATTTATTTTCAAAGAGGAATATAAAACACATTTTCTTTAGTGCAGTGTTTAATATTTACAATCTTTATGCAGCTCTTTTCCAACCACTTCATCTTGAGTGAAGCTTCAAGCCTGCAGGGGGAAAAAAATCAATAAAAGTAAATTTGGACCTGCAAATGAAGAGTCTCTATCACACTTTATCTGTCACACACGTGAATACACACAGCTGGGTGAACAATATTGTCCCGCTCGACACATCTTGTGGATTTACGGGGTCTTCAGTCCTGGTTTTGAGTGGCTTTGGGGAATTGTTTTTTTGGTAAGACTTTACTTGAAGGGGTGTGCATAAGACTGACATGACACCTTCGTAATCATGACATGACACGGACCCTGTGCAAGATCAGGGAGGACAAGGTGCAGGTCATTCTGGTCGTGCCACACTGGCCCACCCAGACCTGGTTCTCTGAATTGTAATCCTCAGGACAGCACCTCCCTGGCCAATTCCTCTGAGGAAGGACCTCCTTTCTTAGGGACGGGCACCCTATGGCACCAGCAGTGGTGGCTACCATCACTTCCGCTAGAGCGTCGTCCACAAGATACACCTATGAGGTTCCTGAAGTGGAACCTATTTGTCTCCTGGTCCTCTTTTTATTGAGAAGACCCCAGAAATTGCCCGATCAGTGTTGTGCTTTCCTTTCTGCAAGAGGGGTTGGAGTGAAGGCCTTCTCACCCACCCTGAAGGTCTATGTTGCTGCTATCGCCACACATCATGACCCAGTTGAAGGTAAGCCTGTGGGAAAGCAAGGCCTGATCATCAGGTTCCTGAGACTGAATCCTCCTCGCCCTCCTCTCGTTCCCTCTTGGGACCTCTCAGTGGTTCTAACTGGACTAAAGAATGCTCCCTTTGAGCCTCTGCAATCAGTGGAGCTTAAGTTCCTGTCAATTAAGACAGAGCTCCTGGTTGCATTGGCCTCCATTAAGAGGGTAGGGGATCTGCACTTATTTTCTGTAGACGAAGCATGCCTGGAATTCGGCCGGCCTATTCTCACGTGATCCTGAGACCCCGGCCTGGATATGTGCACAAGGTTCCCACCACTTCCTTCTTTGTCTGTTATGGTGGGAAGCTAAAGGGAAAGACTCTCTCCAAGAAAAGGCTGTCTCACTGGATAGTGGACGCCATTGCTTTGGCATTCCAGCAGCAAGGTCGACTGTGCCCCCTTGGTGTGACTGCCCACTCCAACCAGAGTGTGGCATCCTCTTGGGTTCTAGTGCATGGCGCCTCGCTAACAGACATCTGCAGAGCTGCAGGCTGGGCACCACCCAACACATTCGCTAGATTCAACAATCTCCCAATGGAGCCAGTGTCCTCCCATGTACTTGCTTCAACCAGCCGGTACCAGGACCCGCTCAGGTGTCTTCGATAGCCCCACAAGTGTATTTCCACTGTAAGCTGAGCATGTGTCTTTCCCTTGGCAAGCCACCTTGCCACCCCTGGGGTTGAAATATTCCACCTGCAGCTGGACACACCAGTGTTTCTCCATATGTATCCCTCTGGGTCATAAGTGTATTCATACCCCTTTCTCTGACTTGAGATATGCTCCCCAGCGTACCTTGGTATTCCTGTACTGAAAAGGAGACCTTGGTCTGTGTTAGTCTCATGACATGGATCTCAGATTTACACAAGGAACTGGGAGACAGCTGTGAAGGTGGCGTGGTTAGACTGGTAACCCCATTCGTCGTCATCCGGCGTAACTCGAAGTGACAACGAAAGGGAACATATCGGTGTTCTCCTTTTATACCCACAAGATGGGGTGGAGTTGCGCCATGCAAATTCCACAGACACATGGCATTTCTTTGCCATTGGCTCATTTTGTAAGACTTGAAGTTGATAGGCTATCTAAGTGAAACCCCATTCATCGTCATCCGACGTAACTACTTACTCAGGGAACGAGAGTTACATACGTAACCAAGACATTTTCTGCCTAGGGGTAACAATAAGTGAACGTCACTTCATACTTGTGAATTAGACATTGCCACCTTGTGGAATAAAGGTGAATTGCACTTATTCAGTCATCAGAGATTTAATTATTATTGTGCAGAAAAAATATACTTACACTTATACACAGTTCAGTCTTTAGCGACTCTATACAAACAACGTTGTTAGGGTTTTTTTAAAAAAAAAATGAATGGGGAAAACAGGCATTCGTTGATATTTTTTCTTGTTATTTTGATTATAATGCACTGATTGAGGAATACTAAGATGGTTGATGACTAACTTTAAAAAAAATGAATGAGGAGGAGGGCAGTGAACAGCCTTCAGGGTCACTAAAGACCAAAGTTATGCATTTAAGGGTTAAAAATGTTTTGTTAGTTCTGAAAATATAATGTGCAGCCAGCAATGTGCAATAGGTCTATATTTTATGATTTCTTTCTTTTTTTGATGTATGTAAACCTGTAGTAGGAGACCTCGAAAGCAAAATTAGGAACCTTGAAAATAGCACAATATAGCCACTTTAAAGGGATACTCCACTTTTTTGGAAATAGGCTCATTTTACAACTCCCCAAGAGTAAATGAGCCTATTTCCAAAAAAGTGGAGTATCCCTTTAAAACTTTTATACAGACATTTTCCACAAAAGGTGGAAAGATATAGAATCTTTATTGTTACTCTCGAAAAGTTAGATCCACACAATAAAAGGAGATGTAATATGCCACCCGAGTTGAATTTTGCACATTTTAAATTGCACATTTTTGGTGTTACACTTATATCTTATTGGCTTCAGAGACTCAAAATTGCCTTTTTAGAGACATTTTAGAGACATAAAAAAATATTGCTTTGTCCTTGTTGGATAATCGGATAAACATGCCATACTATATAACACCCCTGGAGGGAAAAAGTATTTTTTTAGGATAAACTGAACAAAAGTACCTTAACATTGTAATCCAATGCAAACTTTAAAAGTCTAAACAGTCTGATCTCGCCAAGCACTTAGCACAGAATCAGAGAGTATAAAGAAAAGAAAGAAAGAATCTGTTCCAGTATGTTCCCTGACAACCTTTCTCCAACAGAACACGAGATGTTCCACTGTAACGAATTCCTTGTGGTTGGCTGCGCTACAGAAGACCATAGTACCAGCACTGTGGCCAAAGATTGACTATCTACCACCTGTAAAACCCATATTGAAGCAACATGTGGTCAAAAACTCAACTTTTCATTTCACGCCATGGTTGCCTGAAGGGATGATAAACATTACACAAAAAGCAGTATTCCCTTTGTGATTTAAGGTTCTTTCCTCAGTCCCTCAGTGTGATTATTCCCTGAAAACAGCCTTTGTGCTTGATTCCCACGCATGATATAAATAATATATCTGTGTGCTTACTTTAGGTGACACAGTATGAACATACCGCTAATGGGGAACTTTCAGAGAAAACAAAAAGGAAGGTCATAGAGCAACACAAAACGGCAATTTAGCTACTATTATGGGTTCTGAGGCCAGCCTTACTGGATTACATCATTCCATTGTTGTTATGAGCAAGACACATATGATCACCGTTAATTTCCAAAGGATGTGTGTCCGAGCCAAAACACAGTCTCGTTCCATATGCATCCTGTTGGATCCATGTGTCCTTCGTATCATCTCTCATTCACTTTGTTCCCTAGCCACTGAACGTCGATATAGCATTCAAGGTTAATCCATTCACTAGTTTTGTAGCTGTTAGCAGAGAGATGGTTCTCATATCCTGCTTGGACTCTGTTGAAGGAGCGAAAGGGACAGTGGGATTATTTGGCATGGGTGAATTTAGAATGGTGAACAATGGCAAGTCTTTTGGCTTGTAATGAAAGAGAAATCTGTAGATCCATCACAGAAATCCAGAATCCACTTGAAATTAAAGGAATATTACACTCAATCAGCATAAATGTTGATTAACTCAAATTGATTAAATTTAATGTATATCCATGTTACAGTGAATGAAGCACTTACACATTAAAATACTCATTTTAAATAAGTTTAGCCACAAGATGTAAAAGATATGCTTGTTAAGATGAACATTTTATGTAGAGTTGTGTAAATATAGAATGTCAATCATGACATCACACAAAATTGGCCCGATTTACATATAGTAAATGCCTCACTGTAACAATGAAATAAAATAAAATACATAAATTAGATAAAAATTTAACTTATTCTATTTCAGTTAGTTTCCAATGGTAAATGCAAACTTGTTTAAATACTTAAACTAAAAATAAAAGAATCTAAATATAAATATCTATATATTTTTAAACAAATACAAATGACAAACTTGCTTAAACTAAAATTAAAATGATAACTGAAGATAAAAGCTAAATATAATATAACACTGAGCACGTCAGGGATAATTGATTTATTCCTCTTCCAAACCTAAAAGACTTTCTTTCTTCAGCGGAACACTAAAACAAGATTTTTTCAAAACTTTCATTTTCATTTATGGGTAAATGTGGCTTTTTTGAGGTAGAAAAGTGGAGGAGGACAAGAAAGGACACAAATAGAGAGAGAATCCCAATCAGAAACATGATGAAAGGCAGAAAAGAGGACGCACTAGAGGACAGCGGGGCAGACGTGGTAGAGGGCATCAGTCTCCTTTACGGCGCGATCACATTTCGGCATACACAGGATGAGCAGCCCTTCAGGTGAGCGCGGTTGTCAACAGAGACAAACTGCAGCTCTTGGGACTGCCCCAGATCTGACAAATTATCCCCCTACATCAGTCACCTCATTTGATTCTACGAAGCAGCCTGCGCCCCGCTCAGGGTCACACCGAGCAGCAACCACAAGCTGTTCATCTCCAGGTGTCCATTAATGATGTTCTCCTTGATGCCACTCTCAAGCACTACATAGAGTGAAGTGTAATGCCTCACTCTGCTAATTACGAGCGAGAGGACAGCAAGTGTGAAATTCACTAATGCTCCGCTAAATGTCAAGCAGCAAACTGCTGACTCTTTATTTGTTGTCGAGGCGTCTCGTTTCGCTCGAGAACTGGTGTTGGCTTAATGCAAATGCTGGGGGAAAGTACGAGTAGGAGCGTCTTTGAAGTCCAGGGCTGTAGGGATAGTTGACAAGGACAGGAAGATGGAGGCGGTGTGAGGGGGAAACTGCTGAAAAGCTCCACCCCTATTAGCATATCAGACTCATTAGCATCCCACAGGCAAAGACCCCTGGGAGAAAATGAAGCCATCTCACTGTGAAATCTTATCCTCCCAATCTAAGCGCACTCTCCATATCCTTCCCTTCAGCTGCACAAAGTAGGGCGACCTGTAGCACGCTTCAGAGCAAAGCTCCCTGCGTTTTGCATGAGTAACTGCCCCCCTCTCCATTAAGCTGTTAAGCCACACAGTCAATTATCCTGGCTCAGGGAGGCAGCGGTTCATCCAGAGCCGGAGAAAACGATATGCTTTGGTGGACGGGCAATGAGAGGGGAGGGTGCCGTGAAACTGCATGTGTACTCGGGCCAAGTGATTTCTCACGAGGAGAAGGTAAGGCAATTAGATGCTTCATTGCCTCTGGTGTTACATAAAATCTAAGGAGGATAGAAATGAAAGGCCATAATAGGGACATTTTGAACTATTATCACTTGGCTGTCAGATTTAGAGCCATGGCAAAGGAGCACAGTACCCCTTATAGGTCTGCACTTAAAAACCTGCGTTTTGCCACTTGCTAAGGAAGACAGGGCAATGGTTCTCCCAAAATGACCCTCATGTCATTCCAAAATTTCCTTTATTCGGTGGGAAAAAAATGATGTTCCTCATTTCCAAGCGAAAACAATCAAAAATGCACCAAAAATATTCCATGCAACCTTTATGTTATTATTGTTAATTAACAAAATTGTTAAAAATAGAAAAAAATTAAATGGAAAAAAAATGTTAACAGAAATATTTTTAAAGGGACTTTTTTTAAATTTTAAATAGTGTGTTATGTTGGTCTTGGTGCATGAATTTTAAAGGAGTAGTTCACTTTAAAAAAAAAAAAAACTTTTGCTGATAATTTACTCACCCCCATATCATCCAAGATATCAATGTCATTCTTTCTTCAGTCGAAAAGAAAGTTTTTGATGAAAACATTCCAGGATTTTTCTCCATATAATGGACTTTACTGGTAACCAAATGGTTCAAGGTCAAAAAGACAGTTTCAGTGCAAACCATTCAAAGGGTTTTAAACGATTCCAGATGATGAATAAAGGTCTTATCAAGCGAAACGATCGCTCATTTAAAAAACAAAGTTTAAGTTTTAACCTCAAATGGTCGCCTTGCTCTGTTCTGTGATACGCGTTTGTGATTCTCCTGTTCAAACTCGTTCATCAAAATGAACAAATTTTTTTTCGTCTCATTTGCTTCATTCAACCAACGAGTTGACTCGGGAAAAGATTTGTTCATTTTGATGAATGAGTTCGAACAGGAGAGTCACGAACATGCAATGCAGTCAGTAGGCGAGCATTTGAGCTTATAAAACGTAAACTGTGTTTTTTGTTTGTTTTTTAAATGAGCGATCGTTTCGCTTGATAAGACCCTTATTCATCGTCCAAAATCGTTTAAAGTCCTTTGAACAGTTTGGTTCCCATTGAAGTCCATTATATGGAGAAAAATCCTGGAATGTTTTCATCAAAAACCTTAATTTCTTTTCGA
>JAOTRC010000031.1:2543218-2562574 GCA_027497675.1 Cyprinella lutrensis
ATAGTTCCTTTATGCACTGGCTAAGGAGCACGAGTCAAACCAAAATAAAACCAAAGGTTTTTCTGTTATTTGATCTTGTTAAAATGGATTTCATAAAATTGATATCGAAAAAAGTATTGTTCAGGAACCAGTATCGAAATCAAGGTATCGGTATCGAATTTTTTTAAACGATACCCAGCCCTACAAAGCAGTTCATCATGATACGTAGGGTTCATCATGATAACAAGGAAAATCTCATCAGCTGTTTTTTGGGGTATTTAATGCAAATGAACAAACCCAACAGCATCAGTTTCTACTTCTTTACAGTTATGGTTTACACTTAGGTATGAATGTACAATCTCTAGGACCACTTCAATAAAGCACATGCAGTATTTACACTACCATCTATGACATCTACAATAGTCACCAATACAATAAATAAGAATAAATTATTCCTCCTAAGATACTGTACAATTAATACACTTAAGTTCATTACTGCTTTGGATTAGTGGTTTCCCTTTTTAACGATTCTTAACCTGATGATGATATTTTCCTAAACTTGTCCCAGTAGCTCATTCCACATCCTCTGATGAGAGGCATTTTTGCCTGACCTCTGTCTCCTCAAAAGTCACCTTTTTGTTCCTTTTTGGGTCAATCCATGAGTTGTGGATGACCACATTATTAGGCATAGGCTCAGCCTCTACAACTGACACAACACGCTTCTTCATTTTACTCTTTAGAACCTTTTGAAATTTCTGCCGAGTGAAGGCATAGAGCAACGGGTGAAAAATGGTGGTTCCGTAAGCCATGACCAGGAAGCCCAGTCTTAGACGCACAGTGAAGTTGCTCGGCCCTGCACTCAGGATAACCGCGTTGAGCACGGTGATGGGTGTCCAGCAAAGCAGGAAGGTGGAGATGATAAGAAGTGACATGCGAAAAACCCTCTTTTGCCGTTCACGGCGTTCCCTGTGCCGTTTGACTGCCCTGCGGAGGGCTATGATCACAGACACAGAGGTACGCATACCCAATGGGGGATTCCTGCCTGCACTGCTCTGCGAGGCATCGGTGGACTCTGGCTGAGTGGAAGTCATGGAGATGGTCTTTTTCTTTCTTGGTTTCTTCTTGGGTGCCGAATGGAAACGTGTGCCAATACGGATGTTGAGTGCCTGCAGAATCTTGTAGTAAGTAACCAGCATGACCACAGCAGTGAAAATGAAGATTGGAATCTGTGCCAACAGGTGATAGTAGAGTCCCAATTCACTGTTGTAATGGTTTGAAGGTTCTTCCCCCTCTGTCTGATTCCTTTCGTTACCTGCTTGGCTAAAGAAACCCTCTTCTATAAAGGGTACCAGAAAGCTGAGGAATGATAGAGCCCAAATGAACCCTAATAGGGCCACTGCACGTCCCATCGTGAGTACTCGATTTGCAGGCCGAACTGAGATATCGTAGCGGTCTAGTGTGATGGCCAGAACATTGGCAGCAGTAGCGACGCTAGCAAAGGACACACAGGCCTCGTGGAAGCAGCAAAGGAGTGCATTATTTCCCTCCAGTGGTAATAGCACCACCACAATCGTAAGTGGGATGCAACCCACACACACTAGAACGTCCAGCACATGAAGGTTCATGGTTACAATGTTGCTGACCGAACTCACCAGGTTTGACTTCATACAATAGAGAGCCAGAACAGTCAGGTTGCTACTGAGACCCAGCACAATCTCCAACATGAGGAAACCTGTTAGAGACACCTGGAAGCTGACAGGGTAAGGAGCGTCCAGGTCCATTTCGAAGTCTAGAGGTTCGACGTTATCGAGGACAGTGAAGTTGCTCATGATGGCCTGGAATCCCAGCACAGGAGGGGTATGCATTCTCCTACACATGCAAAAAAATTAAAGTGGCTGTTTTAACAAATCTGCTGGGTCAATTTATTGTTAACACAGCAAGCTTTTACCAGAAATTAGCTGTTGTGTAGATGCTACAGGTTTGTCTAAAGGACAATACCAAAACTGTTTAGCTGTTTAGTACAACTTACCCTAAATCTAGCCGTCAAATAAGAAAAATGGCAATGTACCATAATTAAAAAAGAACCCAAAAAGGAAGAGACATTTGTATGCAATACATGTGCACATAAAATATGTGCAAAGACTAATGAAACTCACCCCTCCCTTGTATTCACTGTCCTTGTTAGGAGCTTGTGTAGCAAATGCAACCAAAGTGCTGATGTGTTGGCAGGATGTCATAGACGCCAACCATACTCCAACGCCTCTTTTATCTCGGCAGTGTCCTTTGCTCCTTCAACGCCATTCTGTTACATGCCTGCTCCGTTGTGGGCTTGCTTTTTTAGTTTTTCCTGAAAAAAGTGATTTCAAATGACCTAAGATTCAACAAATGCTGCAGCAAAGGCTGTCCTCAGCCCCAGCAAGGTACAGACTGAACAAGTGATGACCCCCCCGGATGAACACCTCTCTGTAAGGTTGATTAAACGCAGTCCAAACAGCTCATACCTCATTCCCTCGCATCCTTAGATTTCTGTGGGAGGATGTGGGAGATGGAAACACTCTCTGCTCTTCCTTTTTTTCAGAGCGTGGGAAGGGTTTGTGCATTGTAATATCCACGTGGTTTTGACATGAAAGCTGTGTTGTATTCAGGCTTGTCTTTAGCCTTTTGTCCTTTGTATTGGCCAAACAGATCTTGCAGAATTGATCAGGGACAGCACCATGTCCCATCCTCAGTAATTATTCCAAGACTTTGCGAACCACTAGCAGAAATGCATCTCCTTCAGTGTGACTGGTTCGGACTGGCTTCTCTGGTCACCATATAACAAAAGTTGCACCATCTCCCGGCAGAGTCCACGGCCCCTTGTATTCCACCTGAGTAAATCACACCCCCACTTGCTGTGCCACAGTACAGCTCCAGGAGACCAGTCAGGTAGACAGCGGTACACAGTAATCACAACAAGGTCACAGATTTCCAGAGGTAAGGAGGTAGTCAAGCCGGTCCATGGTGTGGCATTTATTTACCCTCTCTTTTTTGTTTATGTGGGACACCAGAACAGAAGCTCCATCCTCTGTAGTTTTACTCTCTGGCTGCTGGTAGGTGCAAAAAAGTAAGAGTTAGAATTATTTTGTTGTCTTTCTACCAGAGTCATGACCTTGAAAATCTCTACAGGATAGTGGCATGTCCTTAGCATTCATATAAGCCTTTTTACGGTAACTCTTGTTCTATTATAAAACGTGCAGTTTTTTTGTCCATAAATGTAATAGAGAGACCTCACAGAGATTGTGAACCCCAGTCAGTCAACTGTTTATGACTTTGATGGTGTAATAATTTGGTCGAAATGCTTTATGCCCAATAGAAACTTGTTAAACATTGACTGTGAGTGGTTGTTTGCAAAGCAAGTTGAAGTACTCCCACACTATGCTTACAAGGACTATACTCCATATATCATACATCTCCAAGCATCTCTCACTCTTTTCATCTCCAAGCATCTATCTGGGTTTCGTTTTTTTTAGCTAGAAGGCAGCTTTTCAGCACTAGACAGAAGCCGTAATGGTGACAAGAGCGCTCAAATCATCTTCCCCCTACGAGGATAATGGGTTGGATGGGTTTCGATTGCTCAGTTTTGCTCTTTCCACATACATTAATTGAGTTAAATGTGTCAGTTACTGTGTTGGCCTCTGGAGGAACCACATTAAAGCATGCATCTTTTTTCCCCAATGTAAGTGTCAAAGCTGCTTTTTCAACAACAAAAAATTTTCTGTCTACAGTATAGCTCTGAATTTAAAACATGCTGCCACGTAAATTTGCTCATGTTCCGTATTAACCCTGCACAGTATTTCCTGTATTTTAAAAAGTAAAAGTTGTCAGCTTTAAGCAGATCCCTAAAGTTATCGCTTGTATGAAATAGCATGCATTCCCCTTAGCAGATGCTCTAGTTGTGAGAGTACAGAAACCTGAAGCTTTTTACCTCTAGTTGCTGCCATAAGAGCGAGTGACCTGGTAGCCCATATATTTCCCAGTTTGAGTAGAGCCATGCCAGGACGATTGATAAACGACATGCTTGTCTGAAGAGATGAGTCTGCCTGTCTTCCTCTATCTGCCTTTCTCTAAGCACTCCGCGGCTGTCAAAGGGGGGCAGGGAAGTCAGATGTTGTAGGATGTAGTGTCATACATCTTGCTTGGAGATCTGCTCCTCTCCTCCTCCCTTGTTCCTTCCCTCTCAGTCTTTCTCTCTCTTACCATCCCTACACTCAGCGCTTTCAAATGCCCTACCTACTCATTTCTCTCCTCCTCCTCTCTCTCTCTCTCTCTTCCCTCCTACCTTCCCTCATCGCTCTCGCTTTCCCTCCCCCTCCTTCTGCTGTGGTTTATAACACTTCTCTGGTTCCCGATTGGTCTCGTGTAATAGTTGTAACCCTTTCTTTTCCTGTTGCTCAAATAGGGCTTAAACCAACAGGTGAATTTTACTATCTTTATTGACATTGACAAAAATACTGTCTAACTTGCTAACTTTTAATTTTTGTTCCTAAATTGTTCATACATGCAGTTTTTGGAGTCAGGAAATAAGCAAAGGATATTAAACATTTTAAAATTAGCCCTCAGCAAGGATAAGTGAGTCTTCATAACGCAAACACACGACAAACCTCGCATGAAGCGTGATTTAGGTTCAGTCTTTTTTGCTGTATATGTGTAGGCGTGTTGGTGGTGAACACTGATGTGAAGAGAAGGAATGGGCTAATTATGGAACATCATTTTCTCACAAATTAAAAACAAATCAAAAATATCACAAAAAGCATTGAACATACAGTATCTGTAAATATTCAAGGTGGGCATTAATATTTAAACTTTTTATTCAGACCCTTTCCCAACACAGTTCTTGGTAGATCCCCAAGCGAGAGAGAGTACGTGTGTTAATATTTTTCATATTTTTAGGCATATCCTTGAGCTAATGCCCCGAAGCGATTCAAAAAAGCTGATGTCTCATTTGGCATTTGTTGTGTCTGTCAGTAATGACCACTCTCTTTGTCGTTATCTCTCTCTTGTTGAATAAACTGCCCTATTGAGTGTGTTTGTGTGATTCTAGCTTGATAATGCTGCTGTGACTGATGCTCATTGAGTGGAAGCAGAACTCCAGAAGCCCTGGGTGAATTAACTTGTGCTTAGCAACCGCAGGTTCCAGGAGCGGAAGGTAAGATGCCAGGTGCCAGCTCACTGGAAGAGACATGAGAGATGGATAGTTGTGTAAAATCTACACCTCTGCTCCCAGGAGCAACCTCCTAGAAGCAAGCCTGCTGTTTTTGTCCATACTGTGAAAGTCAGGTTTGGAACAGCATTAGTGTGAGTTATTTTTCTTTTTTGGGTGGAACTATCCATTATCGAATTTGATGAGTGGACTCTGAGTTTGACAACAGCTTTGAATGTAGGCCATCCAATCAGATTTGAGAGCCATCTTAATGTGTGAGGTTAGTGGACCTTACCTCTTTTTCTGGCTCAGTTTTAAACCCTATCCCTCTCTATCTATGAGGCTCTGTCACACCTCATCTAGAGCCATGTGTCAGGTAGGACAGGTCTGAAAATTTTATCTGAATGTGGTTTGCTATCCCTAGGCAGTTCTCCAATATCTGTTATTATATTTAAGATATGCTGTTCCTTTTTTATTGTTACATGTTGTTAACTTTAACAAATACATTTGACCAGAAGCTTAAAGGAAACAGCCACCTTAAACTGAAGCCAAACAGGAAATTCTGGTTGGCCCGTAGTGTTATATTTTGTGCTCTCAATACTCCTCTGAGACCCGGGAGCTGTTCTTGGTCACATTCCCAGTGCCTCCAAGGGTTCTTTTGCATGTGGACTTGAGACTGACCAAATGCAGATGACAGAGCCAGTGGTAAAAGTCGGCTCTGGCAGTCCACAGTCCCCAAAGACCCTACAGCTGTTCAGTCATGGCCGAGCGTGATGAATGCACATCTGTTGAGCTGGGTCTAAGTGGAACTACACAAGTTTACCATTGCACTTCAGTGAAATGAATGACTGGCACATGACTGAACTGATTTTGTAGCATTTAAAGGTCTAGAATATGATACAAGCAAATGCAAGGAAATTTTAGTTGCTTTTACGGCATATATATTTTGTATGACCATCTGTATCAATCATCGGTGTAATCAAGCACTCTTACATCCAATAGAATTGATATGGTTATACAAAATATAGTGCAATCTGCAATCTCAGAGGTGTGTTTTGCAGTGCTCATTATCAGAGTCGTTATAAACAATACTAGTGGTTGCTAGATGATTCTTTTTTTCTAGACCGCTTCAAATCCAGTGGAAGAGACTGTGGGAAATGAGATTGTGCTGTATTTAGCAGATTTCAGAGGCTTTAGTTGTATAAACAGTGTCAAGTCCCCTCAGCCTCAGCGGGGCCAACACGTCATCCCGTGACGCAAGGTTACAGTGTTAATGTGAGTCTGGATCCCCCACATCGTGTTTGCATAGCAGCAGATTAGCAGGGACACCCTGACTGTGAACTTCTGCTTACTGCGTATGTTGGTTCAGCTTTGCTTAGCCATCCCATAGGGATTCTGTCCAATCCCAACAAAGCATTCCGAGTTCATTCACTTCCTGCCACAGTCCATAGGGCTGTGTTGTTACGTGTTTTGCTGGCCCGAGGGAGGGGATGCATGGGAAAACGCCATCCCTTATGGACAGGGTGACCTTCAGAAAGCTCTGTCGCCTCCCTGATAATCTGATTCATTAAGTATACTATACTTAAGCATTAAGTATAGTTATATTTTAACAGAATATTTAGTCTCTCTTTCTCCATTTTTCTTTTCTAGCTCCAAACCACATTTACATTATATTTAGTGTTAATGGCACTATGAACCGTAGCAGCGGTGGTTTACCTCTGTAGTTGGTTAACTTATGTGTTATTGAAGTATAGAAGGGCATCTTGAATGCCTGTCTGAAAGAGCCCAGCTCATTTTTCCAGTTGGTCAGATTGATGCGCGAGGACAATGCCTGAACTTTGGATGTGATTTCAGTGTGCAAGTAGTGATTCTATCGAGAAGCTGCTGGAGCGTTTTATTCACTGTCTTGTCACTTCTGACCAACTGAATTGTTTGTGTTTCAATCACCTGTCAAGTATCACAGCAATGAAGTGTCCAGGTGAAAGGAGACATTGGGTCAGATGGGAGAATAAGAAGTCATTTGACAGAGAAAAGATTCAAGCTTGCTTTCAGGCTAAGTAACATGCTATGCTGCTCTCCCTTCCCCTGGCACATGATTTTAGCATGGTTCCAGAAATCTCTGTAGGCTGTTCTTATGACCAGTTTGTCATGCGCCACTGTGCAGGTCATAGAGTATTGGCCATTTGATCACAGTCTGTTTTGAAAATGGTTTCCTTCAATGCTGTCTTAAAATGCGATAATTTTCTTTGATTAGTCAATGTTCTTTTAGTTTGATTATCTAGATGTTTTGGCATTGCAAATGTTTTCTTTTGACACTGACAACAAAGCACGGTTTGATTTGTTTTTGAGCTTACATTTTGGTGATGAGTTTTTTAATTCAAGTGATTTTGAACCTAGTATTGTGTTTTTGTTTGTTCTTTCTTGGAATTTCAGAGATGACTCAATCTACACTAACAGCAATTACTTTTTTCACTTTTGCTTTAATCTCAAACAAAGCGAGAGCCCCACTTTGCAGGAATGACAGACCCCATATTGAATTTCAACTAATATTTCTTATTTTTCCCTTCTTTTTTTCCACTGTAATAGGGAAAAAATTGGTTTCCAAGGTCACAGTTAGAATCGTTTTACACCATATTTCGTGCTGCACCATCTCTCTGTGGAGTGGCTGTTGTGCTTCATTCCAGATAAATGCAGGTAATAACTGTGATTGATGCTGAGCCAATTGATCTCTAGTGCTTCTACAAAAAAAGAAAGACCTGCAAAGAGCCAACACAATGTCACACGAGCGTCTTTTTCTGCTACAGGAGACTTGTTCTTTTGTCACCTGTCAGACCTGTCAAGGGTCAAGATCTGTGATTGAACAATCATCTATGTCCCTCCCCCTAACCTGCCCTCTGAACTTCATGACCCCAGCATGATTTGATTTTGGGAGAGGGCAGCATTGTTTGTGCTCAAAATGTAATACTAATTTATCTCTAATGCACAGTACACTATGTGTACTGTATTTCTTGTGTTTTTAAAGGGATATCATTATTGCAGGCAGTCAGATTTATCAGTCAAGCCGGTAAAGACAGCAGGCTGTTAAAATTTTACGTCAAAATCGTAAGCAAGTATTGCTTTGTTTACGGTTTGTATATATGCACTCCTAGTTTCGATTTCTCTTTTTGAATGACCAAAATACACTATTCTTTATACCTGATTATAGACAGATATTGCTAGTTGACAATCGCCTTTAGTACTTTTGGTGTGTTCAGATGCAGCTTTTTGGTCGAGACAGTCAACGAGAGTCAAAAACACAGTCTGCTTTCGTCACCACTTGTGACATCGGCTTAGTGTGTCCCAGGCTTAAGTATGAGTGATAGATTACAGAGTAGAGTGATGCCCCTTATTTGAAGAATGCAACATGTGCATGCTATATTTAATTTAAATCTCAGCCTGTTGCTGTTTAATAACCACAAAAGTCTCCATTGCAGTTTTAATTAATTTAATTGCACATCCCTAGTAGCATGCCATTCCGAACATACTGTAGCCCGAGTTACAGAATCATCATGTCATGTTAAATCCCTGCATCCATTTGTCCTTTTAGAACCAGCATGCAACAGTTTCAGCTCTAGTTATCAAAAGTGCAATTACAGAATACTAATTGAGAGTCCCCCTACAGTATTGTGGGTTTCTTCTAGGACAATGTAATCCATTGTTGTGCTCTGGCAGAGTGAAGCAGGAGAGGGTGAAAATGAGGTGAAATGACACTGCGCTGCGACACAGAGACTTCTGGCAGGGATTGTTGAATTTAGTCTGGCTTTGGGCCTACCTGCACAAACAGGAGCCAAAGACTCCCCCTGTTTTCCTGTGTAGAAGCCACCTGTTTCATACAGCTCTCCAGATTTTAAACCACAAACCCAAGGTCGCTTCAAAGCATCTGGGTGTTACAGTATGGAGTCATTTCCTCAGCAAGATATCTGACCTCTTCTAATGAGGCAGCTCTGGGTCTTTATGATATCTTTGTTAGCAGTCTGCAAATTGAGTCAGAGAGTCGTCAGATGGTGTGTGCCCTCAGAAGGCGCTAATGAGGGGATCTATGTAGTGACATTGTTCTGCTTGGTGCCACTGTACCCGTATCAGTCAGCATCTCTGACTCATAGGCTGTCTGTTCAGAGGCCTGTTCAGTATGGCACCCTGTGTTTAGAGATACTGTTTCTTTTCCTTCTCCAAAAACTCTTTAAAGTTCACAGTGTGGATGCAGTGCATTATTTGCTGCTAGAGTAAATAATGAATTTTTTTTTCTGTGCAGCACAAATGATTGTGTTTTAAAGTGTGTTTTTGTCCATTCAATGGGGTACAATGTTGATTAGTGTACCTTCAAAGAGGCTCTATTAGAGACTCTTAGAAGAAAAGGTTCTTTTTAGAACCTTGAAGGGTTCCGTCAGGCGCTTCATACATAGAACCTTCAGGGGTTCCAATCATGGCATCATTTTATGGATTTAGATTTAATAATTTAGTTTTAAGTTATTTTTAATTGCATCTTATGAATTAAACACCGCGTAAACATAGTTTTTCACTTGAACGGTTGTGAATAACAGCTGGTCTCCTCTGTGGAATTATTTTTAGGTGTATCTACCTGTATCCCACATTATCCTAGTTGATGTATTTATTCCAGAGCATGCTGCCATCTAAATAAATGCTTTGCTCTTTTCGATGAGTTTAATCAGCCCTAAGTAGGAAGCTGCCAACATTAGCACAGTTTGAGTGCTTTCTGAAGCCTTTCTCATCTCTTCCAACAGTTTTTATATTTCACGCTAAAAAAACTAAATCAAGCATAATTTCCACAGCCCGCTGCGATGATGGTTCGGGTAGCTTCCAGACACCCTACTTAGTGCAGACAATTGTGAATAAAACCGTTTGCATGCTAACGGGTTCCTAGGGGTGTGCAAACATGCTCATCCCCCATGTGACGCGTTCCTGTAATCTATCACATAAACATATGGCTGTCCATGTTTATGAAAAAAAGGTCCTATTAAACATTTGCCTGTACCAAAAAAGGAAATATTTTAGTTTTAGTTGATTCCCCTTATTTTAACCACTAAAAATGCTTTGAAAAAAATTTAAAACAAAAATTATAGTGACTATTTTTTTCCCATTCCTTTCAGACTACCTTTCCCAAGGTGTCGATCTGTCAGGTATTGATGTCATAGAAAATGACCTGCTGTTCATTAGTCGAGCTCGTCTGGAGGTGGAGAACCAAGCCAAACGATTACTGGAACAGGGCATGGAAATTCAGGTAAGAGTACCACAATGTCTTTGGCACATTTTGTACTTTGTTTCTCAATGTATTAGAAAATTCATGACACTGAAAATGCAATGTAGTTTAAGGGGAAATTACTACGAGTAGTTGTCACTTGGGCAGGCAGCAATTTCAAAGTTATCCTACACCAAAAACCAGCAAAAGAACAAGCAATGCTGAAAATCCACTTATGTTTTATGAATTGTGGTCCAGCACATTTCAAATGCAATAATAAATGGAATTGGAGTTTGCATTCATGTATTTGCACAAACTGATGTGATGTCTAGCTTAACATTTCAACAGGATGAAACAAGTGCCAGTATTCTTTCTATCTCTCTATATCTCTCCCTCAGCATGTTTCTCTGTCACACACGATGTGCTCACACACAGCAGATGGGCCGCACTGGCCTTTTTCCCCTGTCTACAGACACACAGCCATCGAACTGAACTGTCCACTCACATTTCAGAAATTCAGCCGCCACATAGAGCCATCTCAGGGGCTGAAAGATGCACAATATGTCCGTTTTTCAATAAATTGCCAATTTCAAATTGCCTCCACAAATAACCTACAGGATATGTTGCATATCATTATACAAACCCAGCTGTCACAGTCCTTTGTTTTGCTGATTGCGTCTCTACATTTTTCTTTCCTTTGATGGACAGTTTAATTTTTCAGCACGCTTTATGGAGTAAATCAATGCAGAACTCCAGTTGGAGATGACAGGACTGTTGAAATTCAGACTACAAAGTCAATAATTTATTGCTTTATGCATCTCTCATGGGCCATGAGGTGTCTTTGAAAGCACGAAAGAGGCATTTATATTGCACGTGTCATGTGTACTACTGTACACCCAAAGAACTTTACAATCATGTCGGGGTCTCTCCACGTGGATGATGCGACAGCAGCCACAGTACAACGGCGCCAATGCGCTCACAACACACCAGCTATAGGTGGAGAGAGAGTGATAGAGCCAGTTCAATGGAAGGGGATTATTAGGAGGTCATGATTGGCAAGGGCCATTGGAGGGAATGTGGCCAGGACACAAGGGTTACACCCTTACTCAAGGGTTACACCCTTACGAGAATTGCCATGGGATTTTTAAAGGGTCAGGAAACCCCAAATCAAATTTTCGGAGATTTTAACAGAGGTATGTGTGTTGAACACCAGTGGAGACAATGTTAGCATCTGTTAGATTTAATAGTAGGGTTAAAATGGTTAAATTTATTATTTTTCCGCTTTTTCCGTCTTCCGGGTTTAAAATCTTCATCGTGCTCTCCTCCCTTCATCTCACAGCTACCCACGCCCATTTAAGTTGCATTTTTCTAAAAGATTGTGAGCTAGACTTGTGCTGAAAGAGGGGGGTTTCATGACCCCTTAATGGCCACAGAGAGTCAGGACCTCGGTTTAACGTCTCATCCGAAGGATGGTGCTCTTTGACAGTATAGTCTACCCATCACTCTACTGGGGCTTTAGGACCCACACAGACCACAGGGTGAGCGCCCCCTACTGGCCTCACTAACACCTCTTCCAGGAGCAACCTGGTTTTCTCAGGAGGTTTCCCATCCAGGTACTGACCAGGCTCAACCCTGCTTGGCTTCAGTGGGCAACCAGTCTTGGGCTACAGGGTGATATGGCTGCTATTTTGGGTGAAGTTATGGATATGAACAGCCCATATTTGATGAGGGGTCCAGTCCGGAGAGTGTCATCTAGGCTCTGTTTGTTCTTGCATCTTTAATGGTTTCCATTACCTACCACTTGCTAAAATAAGCCTTCCAATCCCTGCCTGTTGTATTCTTTTCTCTTTTTTATTTTTTAGCTCCAGGGGTTGATTGTTTGATGGTCAGTCACCCCCATATATCTCAAGGTTATTGGCTGCAGACAACATAATGGCATTGACCACTGCATGATCTCTTTACATTTAGACATTGCGTAATGGTGTCTATCTTTCAAAACCCAGTGCACTGCCTTGCTAGACCCTTTTTGGGTAAAATAACCTAAATGTTGGGTTAAAATGTAATTAAAAATTTAAAATTTTAACCCAACTTCAACTTTCACTTTCAACTGTACATTTTTTAATTGCATTTTTAACCCAACATTTGGGTTTGTCCTTATTTGACCCAAATTTGGGTTCAAACAACCCAGCATTGTTTAGAGTGTTTTCTCTGTAAAGTAAGGGTGCACACTATTGCTGAAAACACAAATCCGAAGCAGTCGGATGCCTGTATGAACAGAGGCACAGATGCCTCAACAGGCCATCTCTGCCATATTTATATTTGCACCAGAACAGGATTGCGGATTTGAAGTGTATTTGGACTTATTCTTCCAAACTGTCTGAATTTGTCAGGAAAACACTATAACGCCCCATAGACGCCTTTTTTCCCACCTGTCGATGACCACTCTGTGTATGAATAAATATGTATAAATGATTATTGGACATGTTATTTACTGTTTTAATAAATGCAGTAGTTGTATGCAAACTAAAGTTTAACGAAATAGTCGATGAGGAGAAGAAACGGATCCCTAAAAACCCATCTTAAAGATATTCGGTCATTTTAAGTCCCCCTAGGTTATGTAGCGCTTCAGTCTGTGCTTCTCGTGAAACCTCCATCACAGCATTCTGCACTGTAAGCTAGTGAAAAACCTCAAGGTTCCACTAACGGAAATCCTCGAGTTGAACACAAGAGTGCCTGTGACAGGACAAAAAAAAAAAAAAGTCACCAAGAGAAAGAAAGAGAATGAAAGAGAGAACCTGGAAACATCAAGAGCCCATAGCTTTCAAAGAAACACAATATACATACAGTATATTTTGAATAGCTAATTGATTAGCTTCTAATGTTAAAGCTTTCTAACCAAGTGATGTGACAAACAAAAAAATGTTTAAATAATCACTGACGTTTTTTTATTTTTTTTGGGATAGGTAGTTTACCACTATATATATATATGAATTAAAATAAAAGATGTCTAAAATTAAGGCAATATAAAATAAATATTGTTTTTTTTTGTTTCTAAATTAAGGATTAGCTGTATTAAACAAACTCACAAAGCGGCACAGCAACAAAAACATATTCTGTCACAGGAAAGTGACTAAAGATAAGATGCAATAAGCAGAGTGAGATAAGACACTTGCACTTATCATGGTGATTTAGTCACGCACACACACTCACACACACACGCGCACACACACATCCTTACACATAAATCTTTTCATTGTATAAATCAATAATAAGTCTTCTCTATTACCTCTTGATTATTTTTTTTTAAATCAGTCTGAATGGAAAAGCTTTGTGAATTCAGGGGGAGAGAATATCTCTTTGATTTTCAAGTTTTTGGTACCTGAATGTACAAGTCATGATTTCAGTGTCTTTGAAGATTTAAAGACATTTCAGAACAAGAGTGAAAAAGGGTGTGAAACTTCCCCCACACACAGAGACGCATTAAAACGGTAAATTTTTCATATATCAATCTGCGGATGTGCTCATATATCAACTTTCATTTTATAACATTCAGTTTCATAAGCGTTTGGTCTATACGAAAACAGATCAGAGCAGATTTTTATTTTTAAATTATGATTTAAATGTCTTTATTGATTTGACTGATTCACCTTTTGGTAACAAAGGGGGAAAACAACACACAAAAATGTAGGTAATGGAAAATAGCATTCAAACAAAAGCTCTGCACGCACACCTGTGCTCACACACTCACACACCACTGTGTGCCGATACACACACACACAAGGATTGAACGGGTGACCACAGCGCAGAAAAGTCTTGCAGCTGGTGAAGCGTTCATTGGCAGAATATTCAAAAAGTGTGCGTGTATGCAGTGAAAATCTAGTGCAATGTTGCAAAAATGCCTCACAGTGCATGTTTTCCTAATGTGTGTATAAAACCATAAAGTGCATTCGATAAAATCCCCACGTTTTGTTTCCGGTTCCGTATATCGGATATAGTGCAGAACGGCTATCCCTGAAGGTCTTTCTGCTCATAGCTTCCTTTCTGACTCATTGTGACTGAAGCACTGCTTCTCTACGGAATAAAAACCAGGAACTTTTAGGACTTTTAATGCAGCAGAACAACAGTAATCTGTCCGCATTAAGAACCGATAACCTCTGATTCTGATCTTAAATAATGACAATTTGAATGACGTCGAAATCTTTTAAAATTAGTTTAATAAAATAAAACTAAAGTACAATAAAAATTCCTACTAAGGACAGTCTTAACAAGACAGAATACGGGTAAACAAACAGTTGATGGACTCCATTGAATTATTTTCCACACTATGGAAGTTATAGTCAAAGTTTGGTTACTGATATTTTTCATAATATCTTATTTTGTGTTCAGCAGCAGGTTTGGACCCACGCAGACAATCACCAGTTTACTTTACAGTACGTAACTTCTCAGACATTCCCTGACCTGACATGCGGTGATTCAACAATTCAATCTGCAAAAAAACAAGCTCCGACAGACAACGACAGGGGTGACACACTGATCCGACAAAACACTATGAAGTGTCTGCCGTCGCTCAGAGCAATTTTAACTGACCTTTGAGATGTTTTACTGTATCGGAAGAACATTTTTTCAACACAAAAAACACATGCACTTGCAGTTTAGACAAGCACACTTATTCCATACAGTTACTACTTTGCACATTTTAAAATAATAGTAAAGTCATTAAAATTCTGATATCAAATATGGAAATTATGTAGTGACAAAAATATTCAACAAAACTATCTTATTTTAGCTTCATGCCTAGATTACAGCTTTGCACAGTTTATTTGCGCTAATTTTTAAAAGGTGCATCCTGGGATGTTTTTTTACAACAGTATTTGTTCTGCTAATAAAATGAGAAAATCCTATTTTAAAGGAATTGATAATTATTTTAATCGTCTATACACTCTGAGAAAAAAAAGCTGGGTAGCACTTTTTATTTTTATTTTTCAGTCTTGTTCCCATGTAATTTGTTAAACTTACTTAAAATTTCTCAGTAATCTGTACTGTTATAATTAATTTAAAATATAATATATATAATTTATTGATTTACTTATTGACCATTACAATTTTTTTGCTGTCTCTTGTAAGTATAACCCCACTAACAATAGCAAATAAAATTGTAATGGTAAAATAAAGCCAAAAACAGAAAACCAAAGCAATTAATTTATTAATGCCGCAATGCACTCTGGGAGTACACTTCCTCAGAGCACAGACGAAATTAAGTTGACAAAACTTAAATGGATTTAGTAAGAATAACTTGATGAAATTAAGGCAACAAGTTTGCATAATAAACTTAAGTAAACTGAACTAATTGTTTTTTACCGTGTAGTTTCTTAGCAAAGTACACTGTAAGTACACGCAAGTGCACGTACTGCAATTAAAGTGCAACCAACAGCTGCCACTGGGGCAGTACCGTTTCAAAAGGTACACCTTTAGACCTTATTTACCCCTAAAAAGTAAAGATTAGTACCTTAAAGAAACATATTTGTATGGTATCTTTAGAAAGGGCACCGGCCCATTGACAGGTTTTGTAGCTTTTTTGGTAACACTTTATTTTGATAGTCCACTTTAGACATTCTACTAACTATAAGTAACTTTTCAACTTCATGTCAACTAACTGTCATTAAAGCATTAGTAGACTGTCTGCTTAATATGTGCTAACACTTTTTTTTGTTGTTCCCCCGAAAAGATATTCAACTGATATAAGTAACTTGGCGACTAGAAATTAAACTTATTCTCCAAACCCAAAACCAAACACCTAACCATAACCTAACAGTCTACTGACAGTCTACAATAATATACTAATACTCTAATGAGATTTAATTGACACTTAGTTGAAAAGTTACTTATAATTAGTAGAACGTCTCAAGTGACTATCAAAATAAAGTGTAACCGCTTTTTTTTCTTGAGAGTGTATTAATCCATCAATTCATTTTGAAATAAATCAATGTAAGAGGTGAGTTATAAACCACTCTCAGTTGTGGTTGGAATCACAAATTCTTTTACGGTGTCTTAACAACATTGTCAATCACACAAAAACAGCTTTCAGGCTTCTGGACAACAGCGAGAGCGTCAATGCAGTCCTGCGTCAAGATGATAAGATACAGCGCAGCCGACTTCAGCATGTGCTGCTTGAATTGTAGCAATTTTGATGAGGAGAATTTAACCACATTCGTGATGTGGGCTGCTACGGAAAATTCAGTTTTAGGGGACTGTACAAAAAAGCTCGCTTGAGAGTCATTTCTGAACGATGTCCACAACCACAAGCCTCGCAAACGAACGTCATCTGATACTTTTGGGGTCCTCCATTTTGTCAGTCTGGGTTTCAGGATCAAGTAAACAAAAATAGAAGCAGAATTAACAATCGTCTCCATTCTTTTAGCTGTTACTTCTCGTTCATTTTGAGGGGCTTGTGACGAAGACGACTGAGAGAGGATGTTGTATTCAGACAGTTTCTGAAAGCCGGATCTTATCTTGCAGTGTTCATTTCATTAAGGAGATAATCTGCACATTAAACCCTTTATCTGTAGGCTAGGCTGTATCTACAGCTGTGGTTCTAATCATAACAGCCACAAAGCACAAGATTAACTAATAATCATATGATCTGGCCATTAATCTATATTGTGGTTTCTTCAGGTGATGCTTGACTAACTTATTACCCATCGAAAATAACTAACTGCCACTATCATCAATTTCTTGGAACCATCTACATAAATTACAAGTTCATATCTGTCCAAATTAATTTAAAAGGAATTTGTATCAGGACAGTTTCGCTCAATTCAGTGAACTGCAAGAGTTACGAACATTATTTGGTAGGTTCAGTTATTTCAAATGCCAAAATCATTTAGAATCATATATTTCATTTATTTAAAAAGGGAACTACATCAATTTCCAATATTGTCATTCAGTTTTCGTGTCAAATTAGAATTAAGAATAAACTGAATTTAGACTAAAATGTTGTGCTTTGTAGAAATGGTGTGGCATATTTGATGTTGAAGATGTGAAAATCCCTATTACTAAAATCGGTGAGAAAGTGTAGAGTCACACACCCACACTGGACTACTTCATACACACACACACACAAACACAAACAGTCTACAAGCTACTGTTAAAGCCATTAATAAATTACATAAGATAAAGCAAACTAAACGCAACTATAAGAAAAAAAATTAAGAACGAAAGAGGCCGCATGGCAAATTTCTATGAATTAGTAAAAAGTGAATGAAACTTTCTGACACGTTTTCCTGCACATGCATTATATCAGGTCAATCAGATTACTTTAAGCACATTTTAGGCACTCACACACACTTAAAAAATTAAAAAAACACTGATTATTATATCCTTAATTATATCAGGTCCTACTTTAACACTAAAGAAATTTTGAATTACAAATCCTGGTCTCAAAATCAAAGCACATCAGACCTACACTGCTTTCTGTATTCCAGCAAAATGCATATCATCCCACTCCATCCTTCAAGATGGACCATCCAGCCCCAACTCAAGTGGTTCATGAGCAAACCAAAGTCTTGGGCTTTTCATCGACCTGCTAATATGGCGAGGCGAGTCTCGTACAACAAACAACAGAGCGAAGGTCAATCTCAGCCGAAAGCCAAGGATACCTAATCACTTCGCCCTAAACTAGGGTATGATGAGCGAAACGAAAGAGCAATATGAACGCAAAGCGTTTCGAAACTTGTCCATTGCGATACAAGTTGCACAACAAGAATGAAAACCTTTGCGCTTTGAGGAGAAGTCGAATGTGATGTAAACAAGCAATTGTCACACACCCACACGAACATTAGCAAAAAATACATACTTACTAGGCCGGCCAGACACAAAACACAAATGCCTACCTCGCATCATCTTCACAGCATGTGTGAACTGCTGTCTTTTTCTCGTGAAGATGCGTCTAAATCACTCAATGTGGTTGACAGCTCTGTCTCACACTGTTAATCAAACTTCTGAACAGGTGATTCTGTCGCGGTGTGGGAGATGACAGAGAGATTAGGTGGTTTTCTGAGTGTGTAAGATAATTTGAGTGTGTTTCTATCTGAGAGTGACAACGAGGGAGAGGGCCTGTCCCTTTCAAACCGTGGATTGGTACACCTCTCTCTCTCTCTCTCTCTTCTCTCTCACACACTCTCTCTCTCGTACATGATGCGTCTACTAAAGAACTTGATGTGCTGTTTCTCTGTCCGTCTATAGGTGGACTCTACTTTCTCTTTCTCTTTCTAATTCAGTGTTGAGGAGTTCACATCTCCAAGCTTTTCTGCAGAGCATCATTCTTCCTGAAATCCTGAATTCCTCACCCTATCCATCTCACCTTCCACACCGCTGTAAAAATACTCAACTCATTATGATTTGTTTCTTTTTTCATTGTTTTTTTAGTTTTAATTATTTCCCAAAAGTTGAGTTAACTTTTGTTTTTAGTGACCATGAAATCAAAATTCATTCTTTTTTTTTTTTTTTTAATGGAATATTCCAGTATTTGTTATAAATGATTTATCGGTGCACAATTGTTTTTTTTTTTAATTCATGTCCCCTCCTAATCCTTCTCTCAGTGACATCTCTTCTCTGATGATGTGTTTACTGGTGTAAGGGCGGGGCAACCTGTCACTCACATGAGATCCACCAATAGCAAACCACAACCATCCAATCAATTCCCGACGGACAAAATCAAGTCCTGCTCAATAGTTTTTTTCTTGTTTCCAGACTGTTTCAAGGATATACATCACAATAGGGAGGAAAAGACGACCGCAACTTCCGTTTCATGCCGACTTTAATTTTGTCAACTCAAATATGGATATATCAATTGGGCAAATACAGTAAATTAAGTTTAGTTTACTAACATCAAAAAATATTTTTGTAGACACATGACTACAAACTCCCAGTTATCAAACTGTCCTGAATAAATTTGTGTTTCATA
>JAOTRC010000031.1:2562674-2572745 GCA_027497675.1 Cyprinella lutrensis
GCTGAATTGTGATTCAGATCTCATTCTCAGCCCAGCGAGGTTTCTGTTGATTTAGAATTTATAACACGTTTTTGCTCTCAGCAAGTGGTGCTTATTTGAGACTATAAAACAAAGCACAGCAAAAGGGGAAAAGAAGAAAGTGTGTTCATGCTAATTAAAGTTAGCATGAAAATTACAAATCCTTGAGACAGAATTTTTGGGTTTCACTGCATCAAAACATTTCCCTCACAATTATAATGGTCATGGTTCAGCCCTCTCATCTTGAGCGGCTGTGATGTTGATGTGAATGGAAAATATGGGCATTTATGTAGACTTTATAAAGATGCCTGAATCTGCGTACAAACAGTCAGCCAGCAGCCCCGTGCAATTCGCATTATATTATATTAAAAATGGCTGAAGATTTGGCCCATGCAAATAACTGAGATTTTCTCTAATCTCCGGAAAACCTAATTCCTGACCTGCCTCTCTGGAGGCATAATTAGGAATGATTCATGTTTTACTTGCCAACTTTTCTCAGGAAACTTCACAGCCTTAGAATCCACAGATTGGAGTCTTTTTCTATAGAAACTCAAATGACTCGAAAAATGCGAGTCTGAAAGTTTGTGGGAGCTAAAAGTCATTACTGTGATCCTGAAGACGCTGCAGAAGGATGATTACCACAGATTACTTCCACCTGCCTGTAGCTCTGGTCTGTGGCACCTGAGAGACGACATGCCCGCCACAGTGAACTTGCACTAATGAAGCTAATTACAAGTGAACTAAGGACACACAAGGTCCTCCGTGAGATCCTGCTCCTCAGGCAGCTGATGGACTTTAAGGGGGGTTATAAACTGCTTATTCTAAACCACTCCACAGGGCACTGCATACAATTTATACACTAGGCTATGGATATTGCTGTGATGATTTTGGTAAAGTTGGCAGAGTAGTAATAAGATGGTATCTTAGAGAAATGCAATTCCAGAGAACTAATTTTCTGTCATATTTCATAATCTTTGAGTTTTTTTTTTTTTTTTTTTTTGATGATGCAGAGCAATTTTTCTACATCTGAAAAGTTATAAATATGAAGCTTGCTTTGTGATGCAAATGTATTCGTTTGTAAAATCATGCGCTATCATACACTCTAAACAATGGGTTGTTTTATCCCAAATTTGGTTAAAATATGGGACAAGCCTAATTTTTGGGTTAAAAATGTAATTTCAAATTTGAACCCAACTTCAACTTTCACTTTCAACTGTACATTTTTTAATTGCATTTTTAACCCAACATTTGGGTTTGTCCATATTTTACCCAAATTTAGGTTGAAACAACCCAGCATTTTTTAGTGTGTACTTCATCAGACTTAGTGGAAACAGATTTAGCTCTTGTTCACTACAATTAAATGTGAATGGCTATTCCAACCACAGTTCTTAGTACCATGCATCTCTAAGAAATTCTCTCTCTGCTGTCTCCCCACAACTTCTCGAATTATTGGCCTATTAGCATCTCATTAAAAAAACAGGCGATGCACGAGCCCCCTGACCTCTGTTTATGTATTTGTTGTTCTGGATCTTATCATGTAGTTCACTGCACTCCTCCATGGCCAGTCCTGCATCAGTATATTTAGAATTGTGTGGGTTACATAAGCCGCTATTCCTGAGCTTATGTGGAGAGATGGTCCTTTTCTTCTAAACAAAAAAGACCTTCTGATGTCTTTTAAGGAATTTTCTGGGTTTAAAGCAAGTTAAGCTGTACCAAAAGCATCCATCTATCCATCCATCCATCCATCTACCTACCATTTTTACAGTAATGCACAAAAAAGTGTATATTTATAGGCAAGATTTTTTTGTGCTGCAAGTGAAATAAAAACTTGATTTCTATAATATGACGTATTTCCAAGTAAAACGATATTCATTTGAAAAAAATAAATAAAGACTGCAAAGCTGGACAGGATTTTGTCCATTAGGATTTAACGGGGTCGATCCTGACATGATGTCGGGATCAAGTTGGCAATGATAAGTAATATCGTTTTATATTTTTTAATCACAAGTTTCATGTCATAACGATTTGATGAAAAGAAGAAATGAGAAAACATAATCTGATAAAGTCTTAAAGCTAGAGGAAATGTTTCTTGTTTCTTTTGAATGTTTCTTTTAAAAATTGTAGGATTGGAAGGATTCATCTGTTATTAACAATTGCTTTTGGTGCATAGTGACATTACATAGTGTATTTTTCTCTTCTAAATTTCATTAAAATCGTACAGAAGAGTGGCACTTTATATCAGTGCATTCCTGTTTTGAAAGCATCAGCTGTCTGATACGCTGCAATACTGTCAGAAGGGCACTTGAAAAGAGAGTGCATTTGAAGGTCAAAATAAGACATTGACATGCAGAGAGGCAGAACAAAAAGTGTAGCCTTTATCTGCACATTCATTTCGGATGGGATGAGAGAAGAGGAGGTCTTAAATTTTTTATCCACCTTTCTATTCAAGTCTTTTTTATTTCTCTGCTCATACATTTATATCAGCTGCTTATGAGGGGTGTTTTCACACAGAAGGTCGCAAGAGGTCACAATCTCATGTTTTTCTTTCCTTTTCCTTTGTATTGCGTACATGAGAGGATTATGGTTTTGGAAGTGGATTCTGATTACCGCGGTGAAGGTCTTTGCTTACTCGGCAAGCATTGGTTGGAGGTCATTGAGGTGTGTGTGGTCCGAGCTGGAGATTCATACTAGGGTCTCAAAGGGCTCAAAATTCACTGTGTGGTGTCGCACAAGTGTGTATAGAGACACACATATACAATTGACTACTCTCGCCATGGCTCCTGTCTTCCTGACCCAGAAAAGCAGAGTACTCACGGGGCCAGTGTCCTGTTTCACATGCTTGTAGGGGAATGGACATTAATGCAGCCTTCTCGCTTACAATCTATCCATTCACAATATAGTGATCTAAAAATATTCTTAATGTCAATGCGCTGGACTGCAAAAAATTAAGGGCAATTAAAGAATTAAGGCTATTGTCACTTTACTTGAAGGGGTGTGCATAAGACTGACATGAAACCTTCATAACCATGACATGACGTATGTCTTGAATATGAGTAGGGTTTATGCATGTTTATGACAACTGTCATTAAGTGTAAATATGCAAATATGACATTGTTTAAGGTGTCTTTGTAAAGACATTTTGATATAAACCAATACATCATTACCTGTCTGTGTCTTTGTCATGACAGCTTGACATTAAATAAGTTAAACTATCATGTGGTTGGCTTTGACATTGGCTGTAGTGAGGCCATTATAACTGTGACATGAATATTTTTCGTGACCTCAACTACAGTGGTACTAATTGAAGTTGTCATTAAAGAGTTATAATGACAGCCAACGTCAAAACCAACCACCTAAAAGTTTAATGAAATGTTAATCAATAAAGCTTTCTTATGTTTGATAATTGTCAAGTTCATGACAGGTTGTGTTGTCTTAGTCAAGTTGTCATTACAGACACTGACAGGTTATGATGTATTGATTTATGTCAAGGTGTCATAACAAAGACGTATTTGTATTCAACTGATACGAATACAAATAACACTTAATGACGGTTGTCACAAACATGCATAAAACTTCCTACATATTCATAACATATGTCATGTCATGATTACGAAGGTATCATGTTAGTCTTATGCACACCCCTTCAAGTAAAGTGTTACAGTTTTGGGAAAAATAAAGCATAAGCACACTTTGCAATCAGAACATTCCACTAAATATTTTACAATAAGACTCCATTTGTTAACATTTATTAATTATTTAAATCAAAAGTAGTCTATTGATTTTATTTAATGGACCTGAGCTAATATAAAATAAAAATAAAAAGTCAAATTTATTCTACCTGACCAGGGAAAACATTTGTCTTCCCTTTTGCCAGATCGGTATAGGAAAACCTCAACACCCATAATGCACTGGGCATGTTGCCAGAGTCAAGTACCACCAACTACTATCGGATCTGAGCAATAAATATGAATTTATTGACCAGCAAGTTCTTATGAAATCATGTGATCAGCTCCATGCCTGACCAAAACAGAGTCATAAAACCTGGAAAAAACAGAGCCAATGCAGACATAAATAGTGAAATCACAGGAGTGTGGCTCCTCCATATAATAGATTGGGCACTGGATGTATTGGAGGGGTGTTGATGGTAGAATCAATGACAGTAGGGAACGAATGAGTCTAGGTTTTAACTGAGTCACCTCTGCTTTGACAGACAGATGTGCTTCTTGCCCTATTGAGATTACAAGTGCATTACATAAGCCGAGCAGAACATTGATCATGCGCCCTTTAACCAATACGTCACCTTTGTCCATTTCAAGAGGTCACTTGGACAAGGAGTGGATGTGATTGTTGTCTCGCATAGAGAGACGCGCTTTGTTCTGTTGATGTGCGGTGCAAATATACAGCCCACATTGCCACAATCAGTTGGGTCATATTGTTTTTCAATAGGCCAGATAAACCGTTGTTTATATTCCCTTGTACATTCTTAAAAATAATGGTTCTTCATTGGCACTTATGGATCTTGCACAAAATGTTGTTTTTTAGATTATTAAAATGTTCTCTACACTTAGAAAAAGATGGTTATTTTACAAACTTTTTACTGAAAATTTATTCGGTTCTTCTTTTGCATTGCTGTGAGAACCTTATTTTTAAGAGTATATTGAAGATTGGGGTCGATTAAAATGACTGTCCGGTAACATTAAGGTCTCATTTGATACGATTTGTATCAAATGCATATTTACAGTACATATTAGCCTTTGTTGATGTTAGTTAATACATTTTTCATGTTAGTTTACACTACAAATGTTAACAGATAAAACTTTCAACTTCAAAATTGATTTAGTAAATGTTGAGATAAACATCAACTAAGAGCAAATGCTATTGTTCAATGATAGTATGTGTTAACTAATTTAAATAACTAACTTTAACAAATAAAACCTTATTGTAAAGTGTTACTGATTTTCCTTTCTCTGCATTTGTCCATTTTGCCCATTCTGTTTAGTTTTGTCCGGTGTGATTTTTGTCATCCGCAGCCTAATAGACCCATGTACCTGCAGCATGTAATATAATTTTCTCTCGCTTGCTGCTGAAAAGACGAAACAAAAAAATATGTTTTCCGCCTTGGGCCAAACAAATACTGACAAGAATGTTAACTGAAAACGATTCAATGCTTCCTTTCTTTCTCTGCTGAACCACATAACAATTCTACTTCATTCCATGTAAATAAACGCCTTTCACTCGTGCATTATTATTTATAGGCAATCTCCTGCAACTGCTAATGCCCAATCCCTGCCACTAATGATTTGATAACCACATTTTCTTTTTTATTGTTTCTTCAGGGCTGAACTTGATGCATGACTCAAACTGTGCTCAAGAGGGTATTAATCATTTAGAAATGCTGTATTATCACACGGCTTAGCTTGTCACTGCATTGTTACTCCGAATGGCAGGACTCAAAGTGCATTTGGTATTTGTAAGTGTCTGAGTGGAGACGTGTGGCTTAATTTGTGCTCTTTTGACTACGTTTTTGCACACTGACATTCAAAACATGGTTCAAATTGGTCCAAAATGGTCTGATCTTTCTAATATTGCAAGTAGCTTTGTATTGCGGGACAGATGGGATTTTTTTCATGGGAACCTGGCAGTCTCTACAAGTTGCATGTGTGTGTGAATGAAATAAAAGGGTTTTAATTTACTCAAATCAGGAGCACAAGGAGTTCTGCAACAACCACTCACTCCCATTAATCATTGTGAATGATGCAATCGAGTCGTTCCTAAAATAATTGTATTTCTAAATATTTAGCAATTAATAAAAAAAATTCTTACACTAATACTCAATATAGTACTATCATTTCTTAAAATTTGATTTGTTATTTGCGGTGATTCATTGGATGGGTCGTTCAATCCTTCTTAAAATAATTTATCCAGGAAGTTGAAAGTATCTAGCCTGACCATGTCAGACTTCGTACTTCAGCTCAATTTCAGTGATGGTGATGGATGAAACATCAGGTGATGTTTAAGTTGGAGAATGGGGTGATTGCGTTATGTGATTGGCTTACAGGTAACCAATGATTTTATACTTCAGACAAGCCCACCACCCCCATAATTTCTATTGAAAATAAAACTTTTCAATTATGCCATTCCAGACTCTGTCTTACGAAGCAAAGCGAATTAGCGGAGTTTGGTATTAGCAGGCTAGAAACTATCCAGTCTTGTCCCTTTTTTATTATAGAGTAATTGATTTGGTTCATGGTGATATGCTACATGAATTTAATGGCTATGGAGAAAATGAAAGGGGAAAATGCCGAGGTATCTAAAAAAAGTGGATGTCATTGTTGAACACTATTAAAATCTTTACTCGTTTCCCTTGATCCAGTGGACTCAATTGTGCTGGTCACTGAAAAGGTTATGCAGTCACTCTCCTGATATTCATGATTTATCCATTTTTTTAGGCATGTGTTTGAGTAACCTTTACATCAAAAGCGATGTCTCTCGGGAGTTTAAGCTGCTAAGGAGTGAAAACGCGTGTCTTTTATTTGCCACGCTTTTTTCCTGAATCTTTGTGCCTCCCTTTTCTTTTGCCTTCTCACTCACTTCAAACATTACATCTTTGTCACTGTCTCACATTCTTTCTCTGTCTGCTCTCTAAAGACCATCTTGAAGATGGAAAATAGATGTGCTGGATTGCTCAGACAGCATACAAGCACTCAGCAGGTGTGTCCTGTTCTGCCAATATGGCTGCCTTTGTTCTGTCAGTGGAAAGAAGGCAAAAGGCTTGTTTAGAGTGATCATAAAATATTTACAGTATGTTTACCGCAAGTGATATACTGGACAAGACCTGGAATGAAATACTGGACAAGCATGGAATGAAAATTTAACATAAAATAGAACAATTCATCGATGCATATGTTTATTATATATATATATAACTGGATCAAAACTGGATCTCGTGAAAACGACAGACTTCTCCCTTGTGATGTATGCTGAACTATTTCAGTCATTTTGTGCGCTTAAACACTGCCCCTGCAAGCTCACATTCGAAAGCCACGCCCACATCTCAACATCCAATCAACAACCGATGCATAGAACTAAGTCTCCGCCCTTCCATTTCATTGGACTGATGCTTACCAGAAGGCCAACATGCTAAGCCAACTAAGACCGAAGCTAAGAAAACACTTTCCAATGGATTAAGCTCTGTTTTTCAGCAGGGTTATGTTATTTTGAAAGAGCACTGGTACACTGTTACAGATCAGAGACCTGTTAGCGACTGGCTCCCATGTGTGCTGATTAGCACTCCTCGTTCTCACACGTTGACTTCTCTCTCCCATTACCCATCAGTAACACCCTCCTGACAAATTACTGTTACCATGGAGACCATATGCACATGCTTTTTAACATCCCTTCTCTCTGATGTGAATTCTTCACAATTTAAAAAGTCACACAAAGGTTAAAAGCGCAAAGATGAAGCAATGTATTTATAGTTGAGTGTCATCTCATCTGACACCTTTCACAGTATTGTGATGAATGTTGCTCTAATGTTGACTTAAGTCACATGAATTTATGTGCATTTTCAGATTGCGGTCGCATTGCAAAACATCTGACCTGTAGATTTGGACCACATATGGAAGTGGCCCGAATTGAAATCGCATATGAGCAAAAAAAAATATTTCGGCCAATTTGTATACAAGTTGAATTAATTGAAAATCTAACAAGACGCAACATGCATTTGACATTAAATCTTTAAATGTATGGTTAGTTAATTTCCTTTTAATGTCAGTACGAATCAAAGTTTCTTTATCACTGAAAATCTTCTCTCTCATTTGCTATGCTGAGCACACCTTGTCTTTCACCTTTCTCCTTTCCATAATCATCAGTTTTCTCCCAAATTGAGTTCATCTATTCCTTGCCTGGTGTTGCGCTGACATTTTCCAAGTGCGTCTTAAAAGGCTTTAATCGGTCTTCGCCGTGTTTGTTTTTGAGTTGCCGTGGAAACACGGCACATGCATGTCTAAGTGATCCATCATCTTTTCACTTTTTCCTCACACATAAAGTCTCACTTTCGGCCTCTCTCTGTTCTTCACCAGTGCTCTCGCAATGGCCATGGCACTTCACGAAGTGTGAGCAAACGAACTCCGCATGTTCCAATGGGGCTAGCGTCGGCCATGTTTGCTGTTTGTTTTGGAGTGGGAATCAAAAGGAAAATAAAGTGTCCCTGTATTATCCTTTAGCCCTGTATTATCCTATATAGCTTTATTATTTGATTATTCCCACTAAAAACAAATCTCTAATTGACAGTCAACTTGATTTAAATTTTTTTAATGACATTTTGTAATAACACTCACTTCCCTGAGGAAGCTTTCTTAAAATTGTCAAGTTTTCATCTAATATAATTTTTGTTTTTATTTGTATATATGACATTTAATCCAATATTAAAATGCAAATGATTCATCCATCATTGTAGAAATGATCTGGGCACTGTGGTTAAAGATGTCATCTACTTATCAGCTATTGGTTCCTTTGACAAATATCTAGATTGAGTCTTCCATATGGTGACAAAACAAACACAGCCAGAAGCTAATGACGCTGGTGTGGTGACCAGGTGTTTTTATGAAAGGAAGCAATTGGCTGGAAATGACAGTGGTGTTTTTCTTGTAAGGTGCATGATGGGCAAACTCTCACTGTGTTCCTGTTGAGGTGACATACTTGATATAGTTGCCAGTTCCCTCTTTGGGCTGGTTTCTCTAGGACATCTACCTGAAGTAGATAGTAGAGAATTTAATCAAGCCCCCACACAGCATGTGTAATCGAGGTGATACCATCAGTGTGGCATAGTTATTACAGGCAGGCCCAGGTAGGAAACATGATGGAGGCAGGTATAATTCTGATAGTGGCCCAAAGATGATCTACCATATCGACTCCACACCATCTTGTATAACTTTCTCGAACCATTTTCTTCCACTTGGTTAAACAGTGATACATCAACTAGTTTTTACTCCTATTACCACTGCCATCAAAGAGAAAATACAGGCATTTTGTCTCCTACGTTTCCCTGGAGAAACAAGCCTGAATCTCAAGATGGCAGAAATAACATTGGCACATCTTAGACCTCCTTTTACGTACATATGATCTGTAGGATTCAGATACAGTGATGTGTTCGCCAAGCATGCCACCTGTTTGTTTGTTTAATATTTTTTGCAATTATATAAGAATCTCTTGAATCTGCAATGTTGTATATAGATGAGTATGCTACGTCTTGCTGTGAAAATGGCAGGACCTTTTCTGACCTTCACTATTTGTGAGGGGTTATCTGCAAAGCATTCTCATCCTAGGGCATTATATACTGACGCTTCTGACAATGCGTATACATCCAACGCACATGGCACCCTTTAAGGCCAGTTAAAACTTACTGCATAGGGTGTGCGCAGTAGGTACGGCGTAGCATACGCACAGACACGTACCATACTGTGTACCCTTCGCCGTAGCCTGATGTGAACCTCCTCAAAAATGTAACAACACGTCGTGGCGACGCAGACCGCAAGATCTGTGATTGGTCGGCTTAGTAGCATCCCATTTCCTCCTATGCATTTCCGCATGTACAATCTCATGCATTTCCTCCTACGCATTTCCGCACGTACCATCTCTCGTTTCTGCCTTTTAGTTTTAGTATTTTCACTAAAATTAACTGTTTTTCCACCTCAATAAGCCCAACTCCAACATGATCCACTCTCTTTCAGTTGCCATTGTTTGTAGTAACCTTGCCGCGAGGAATCTAAACTCAGTGGAACATTAAAACCCTCCGCCGCCAACTAGCGTTTCGAAGCAGTACTGCAGAGCAGACTTGAGACATGAGACCTGAACAAAGAAGTATAAATGCTCACGATGGCGTTGCGTACTTGCATAGCCTACGCCGTATACTACGGCATACCCTCGACGCAGAAGTATAAATTGGCCTTTAGCGTCAATATATCACGTTTAGGTCAGGGTTAGGGTTAGACCACTAGGAGGCGCCTTCTGGCCCATATATATCTCCGTCTCATATTGACGCTAAAGGGTGCC